>JAJJWW010013823.1:0-245469 GCA_023531295.1 Papaver armeniacum | reverse complement strand
CTCCATAAACTTTGCTACAAGAAATTTCTTGCTTCCTACGATCTCGAATTTTATACTTCGCTTCTAACGCAATCCACAAATCATAAGCATTCAAGTTATCTTTAGCATTGTAAAAATCATACATCGCATCTTCCAAACCATTCATGATATGATTTTTAGCCATATATTTACCCCTTGTATAATACGTTATATCTTCATCAGATTATCTTCAGCAGCCATCAAAACATCAAGAGGACCTTGCGACCTTTGTGTCCAAATCATGATTGCTCAGAAAAACGACATCTTGGACTTTGTGCTGCTCTTTCGGCTATGAATGCACGAAATTGTGCACACCCAGTTTCTGGTCCAATGAGAATAAGAGGTAGAAACGGCTGTGGGGGAGGAAGAGAACTTCGATTGAACCCGGACATGAATATTGACACCTAATCGGAAGGAATGGAAACCTCGTCGGCCAAGTCCCGAGGGCTTATGAGAATCTGGAACAGTTCACGTATTGTTTCATAATTTACGGTTATCAACTACTGCTACCGAAGTTTAATTAGGCTTCCAAATTTCAGTACCAGTTTAATTGATATTAGTTTTTACGTTTCTTGACTAGAACATTCTCTTGGTGCACAAATTAAGACCTTGAGCCTTAAACTGTAAGTTACACTATATATACCTTCTTTTGGATCAATCCCGGCCAACCATGCTGAGCAAAGACCATATCGGAACCTCTTGTAAGGAATCTTCCATGAAACAACACTCACAGTAAGGTGAACTTGATCCGCATGAGCAAGAGGAGATGAATAAATGGAGAATGCCCTTGTTTTTAGTGGTGGGACCAATTGAACAACCCATTCAAATGGCATTTGCACAGAGGGAAAATCATCTAGAACCTGTATCAAAAACCATGTTTTTAATTAGAAGGGTAAGAAAATTCTACTAGTAAAAAACAAAAATCTGTAACACAATCACGGGGATTGATTAAGCTAAAACAAAATGGAAAGTAAATATACTGAGAACAAACAGACAAGGTGCTATCTATATTTTTAATTGATTAGATATAATGCATGGTTAGTTCTAAAGAACTAACCAAGTAAAAAACAACAACAATCACTTCATGCAAATGAGTAATAATATTAATAACGAACGGTTTACCTCCAAAACTGTTTCTTTGCTCTTTCTGGTTGTCTGGGTATAGATCATATCTTCCTTCGCTTGAGCGAAATATCGAAGCCTTTCCTTCTCAAGTTCAGCAGTTGCAAAAAAACTCATGACATGCTGTTTTTCAAAGAGGTAAATATTAATATCATCAAAGGAGAAAACAGCTATAGACAACAGAATTACAGAATCTCACCAGTCTATGATAAGGCTGAATTACAGAATCTCACCAGAAAGTAAAATCAATAAAAAAAAGGCACTGAGCAAAGAGGAAGCTTGAATTACAAAATAGAATAAAGTAAGTATAGCATGTGTTAATAAGTGCAGGACATACAAGACTCTTGCTTCAAAAAAATATCG
This sequence comes from Papaver armeniacum, assembly GCA_023531295.1. Taxonomy (NCBI): domain Eukaryota; kingdom Viridiplantae; phylum Streptophyta; class Magnoliopsida; order Ranunculales; family Papaveraceae; genus Papaver; species Papaver armeniacum. The sequence goes on along the minus strand of JAJJWW010013823.1, from coordinate 243,966 downwards.
ACGTGGAGAAGCTGATGCCACATCCATTGTCAGTTCAACAAAGGTTTTTAGTTTTATAAGACCACTTTGAGAGTCAATGGCGTAATCAAGAGCTCTGTTCTCACTATCTATCGCTTTGAACTCCGAAATTTTTGAGATTATGATAAATTTCAAGTGAATGGGAAAGACTTCTTCGCAGAGAATTAAACGACCATATATGAAAAAATATAATGCAACACCCCGATTTCAAAGCAAACACGGGCAACACGGAATTTAGGCTATCATAACCATGCACTTAAATAAAAATGTACTGCAGAGGACCTTTGGAGTTCGGATATTACTTAAGCAATGAGAAAACATATAGTGAGTATTACCAGGCATCCAGACAGTAAAAGATGATGGGTCTCAAAATTGATTTTTTTTTCCACTAGATCAAGTGACCATCCTGAAATTAGGTATCTTCTTCCAGATAGTAAATTGGTTGAGAAGACAGAACACTACTAACCCCACTAGGAGCTCTGTTTGGCGACATAATATGGAACCCTTATAAATAATTGGGGAAGATCTTGAAACATGGATTTTTCTTTTTTTGTATATTCAATGCGCTTATTAAAACATGAGTTTGAAGATGTTTGGTCATGTACGTAATAGTCCGGGATAAGGCAGACCAAATTAACACTAACGGTTACAACAAGATAAAAATTGTACTAAGACCAGAATAAAACATGAAATATGCGAAATGCTTGTGGCAGATGCAAGTGGTATCACTACTTGATGGCACCGTTAGAGACTGATATAGTTCAAATCATTTAATAAATTTTGAAATTTTGTTAATTGCGCTTGGGAAAAAAGAACTTTGCAGCATGGAGATTACAGTACCAACTCTCTATAAGGGAACACTTAAATTTCAGACGTACCCAGAAACAAGTGTGCTTCCTCAAAATAATGAATAATTCACAGGACAATATGGTAGTTTCCTGGCACTACAAATCTATGAAATGCTGAAAAAGATGATAAATGCAAAGAAGAAACTGAAACATAGGCCGCAGATAGATAAGATTATAAACATCTCTCGATGAAGATTACATCGATGTATGAAAGCATCCACCGCAACAGGATCTTGCCAGGAGAATTTCAAGAACATCACCTACTTGATATTTAATAGTCTAAAAATTAAATAACATTGGATGGATCATGTTCTAGTGCATAAATTGACATTATACGAAGATGCATGGGGATTATGGAGTCGGAAGTGTAAAAGGTCTTGCGGAAAAACTACAATCCGGATCAAATTCTAAGCATGGTGTATGACTTACAGATGAAACAACTTCAAATTCAAAGTGACTTACATCTTTCTTAGAACCCACATTGGTTAACTCACAGTTTTATCTACAAAAGATAATTAGTTAGTATCTTGGGATCGGAGAAAAAAAGCCTCTGTACCACACGCAAAGCATGGGGTTGTCAAAAGTACTAGGCATAATATTATGTTTGTTAAGTGTACACATCCATGTTTCAAACTTCTACGCATCGACACTATTCATAATTAACAAAAAAGATTAATATTAATTACGAAAAATTATACGGTATTGTACGAGAATTATAGGATTATACAAGAATTATACGGTATTAAAGAAGAATTATTAGGCTAATAGTGAACATTTATTACTAATGAGCCTTGATGTCCGTATGATCTTGATTTACCTCATCAATGATATTCGCTTCTATTTCTTCATTTTCAACTCTCTCACAAGCTATTGTTCTTGTTCCATGGAGCAAACCCACCCCATCTTCTTCCAATGAAGTTTGTGATTGAGAATTAAAAGGGATCTTCATAGTTTTTATGTAAGAATCTCCTTTTTTGTTCATCTTTCTAGATCAAATTCCGATTTTCAGTTCATCTTTCTAGGTCACAATTCCTTATCCTCAATTTTTCTTTTCTCCCACCCATGTGATAATCGAAAAACAAATTACTTGTTGGTTGTTGCTGGTAGAGAAGAAGACGATAGGTATTTGCGTTTTTATTTCCGAAATTTGTAGGTGGAAATTTAGATCTAACCGATAGTCAAGCAAGTGTAACTGATTAAAGTTGAATTTGTTGTGGATCACACTGATGATTTTTATTCTGAGGTTGAAAATTCGTGCATCAAATTATACAGAGAAAATGCTTGAAAATGGAATTACCTGATTATCCTACATAGCATTTCTTAGTTAAGAGTTGTACTAATCAGGTTAATGAAAAAACGGGTAGAATTGTTGATGGTCATAATTTAAGAATTAGTTTGGTGGATATTTGTTGGTATGGAATTCTGTTATCAATTTTTGGTTGAAATTTTGAAATTGAAGTAATGCTATGCAAATTTTTGATGACATGTTGCAGAGAGATATTATTTCCTGTAACTATTTGTTTTATGGGGTTCCTACGGTGTGGAGATTTGGTATTTGCTTTGCGGGTTTTTCTTGTTCTTGATATTTGCAATTGAATAATTTGGAGGAGTTGCTGGTGGATTTTAATATCTTTGGTATGTTATAAACCCATGGATAAACAATTTCAGATTTCTGATAATGTACAATTCATGAAGTTTCAATCTTTAGTCTTAGTTTTGATTTTGGACCAGTAACAGTTCACATTTTGATGTTTTTGGACAACTAATGTAGTTTCTTTTAGATTACGATCTAGTTGTTTTGGACAAGTGATATTAGTTTTTCTAGCATTGGCTTTTACGACGATATTTATGTTACTATCTTTGTGAACTACTGGTTTGTGCATGAATGGATGCATGTGAATGCTTGTTGGTTCTTCATTGTTTGGTTAAACTTTCAACTAATTGTTCGGTTACCTGCAGAGACATTGAAAGACAAAGGGGGAAGTGGCATCACCACGAGTTCTCATCTTATCAAACTAAATGCAAAACATCGGTGAGTGACCCTGATGCCTGATTTGATGATGTTATGTAACATGGAGCAGGAAAATGGACGGACTGACCTCAAAGAATACGCAATAAATGAGTTTTAAGGGTCTGATAAATGGTGATAACAACACCCACTTTAAACATGGCTTTAAGGAGGATTGAAGTTGCTTTGAACTGCATTGAAGGTGTCATATTAAAAATGTTTTTAAGGTCTATGCTCATTGTACATCACTACTCAACTCAAACTAACGCTGACATGGAAAATTGATGTACCACATATTGAGTGGGATTATAAACATGGGGCTTGTAATCTGCTAACATTCGTTATTAGTAATCTACTAATCTGCCAGGGTAAGTACTGCTATTTTGTTTCCATACACCATGGTCTTTTAAAAAGCTCTTCATGATGTTTTCTGGATGAATATAGGAAATCACTATTTAGTTACGTAGTATTTAGGGGTTTTCCGTAGGGAGGAATCTGAGTTGATTAGTGATGTACAAATGAGCATAATACTGATTCGTTTTCCAAACATATATGGTCGAACGAAAGGTTTATTCACGCTTTTTTACTTTTGGTCTCACTGCAGGCTACTTTTGGACCCTTTAATATATGCATTGTGCTTAGATGAAGTATAAAATTTTGGTTTTTCTTTCTGGCAACCTACTATATGTCCAGTTTTGAGTAATGATTTGTGTAAGGCATAGCTAAATATCTATTCAAGCTACTTGAGGGATCAGGGATATTGATAGGTTTGTCAATAATTGTTGTTTAGTATTAAGAAATAGGTACCTCTTACTCTCTTAGAAGCACTTCTGCTAGCAGATATGAATCCTAGGGCTATAATGAGCATGATCCCTTTGTGGTGTGGCACGTTTTATTGTTTTGACTTACAGATTCTCACAATGATGTTGGAAGTGCAGCATGCCTTAGATAACTTGTTGATAGATGATAAAATACGGCAATTTGCATAATTGTTTGCTTTCATGCTTATTTCATCCAAGTGGTTTATGCTTTTAGCCGGCGGAGGGAGGACATGGTGCTTCTCGCAAGGAAATAAGAGGCCAATTTGGGGAGTTGTGTCTTAAATTTGAATGTTTATAAATTTGGGGATGTTATGGGTATTCCATTTTTTAATATGTTTTGGTGTTATACAATTTGGATTTAGTCGTATATGTGCTGCGTATATATCTCGAATGTAGGCATGATTTGAAGTCTGTGCTTTGAACTTAGGTAGACAGACTCTATTCCAATGTCCCCGATGGAGGGTTGCCCGTTGGTGTGATGCACGGCGAAAGTTTCTAGCTATTCTCACTTACCGCCAGGATACCATCAATACAAGTTTTTTGTTGATGGAGAGTGGCAAGCATGATGAGAGTCTTCCTACGCTTTAAATTGTGGGATAGTGAATATTAGGCGGTTAATTAAGGGATAATGATAATTTATCTCTTGTATATTGTGACTTTTCTCTTGTTCTTGTGTTTCCGTGTTATGCTTTGCACTTCAGCCAGAGTAACGTTTGGTACCGCCGATCAATTTATTCCTGGAAAAATGATAGGATCAACATATGGATGGCTTTTTGGCATGTTTAAAGTTAACTTTACAAGAAGCGCAACATCCAGGAGGGAATGTGAGTTCCACTTTTGAATCACTGCTACTTATTGTCCATAGAGTACGGAGATGTGTTTACACTGGATATAGCAGATATTATGCCAGTTCAACTCTATTAAGGTCGAAAAATCACCGGATCACATGCATAAATTTAGCTACCTTACCAAAACTTACTATGAAATGATTTTTAGTATTCTGGTTGCTGCGGATAATATCTGCACACTAAAAAAAATAATATTGTGGATAGTACCTGCATTCTACAAAATTCTGTGGATAATATCTGCACACCAAAAAATATGAAGAAAATTTAAAAAAACATTTAAGTAAAAGGATAATGCTCCTAGTGATTAATCTTTTCTGAAAATTGTTCAAGTTTTGCAATAATTTTCCTTATTGCGTTGTTATGCCGATAACCAAAGGAACTCTTGGTGTAACTGAAATTTTCAAGAAGTTGGTTCGTTTTATAATTCAAAATAATATTTTGTTGCAAAGGGTTTCAGAACTGAGCTGAAAAATCTTCAGGGAACTTTGGAGATAGTATTAACTACGATTAAGAATGCAAAGGCTAAAAGATGTTGCTTATGAAGCTGAGGACATCTTAGAGGATTTTTATGAAGTCATGCGAAGGCAGCATGAAGCAATACGCAAAATAGAAAAGGTATGTGACTTCGTGTCGAAAACCTCCGAAGAAGAATGCTCCTCACAAGTAGTGCTATTTCACTCTTACACTCTTTTCATTTCACTTGAAAATATACTCATGTAGTCCTCGCCACATGTTTTACCATCTACGATAATTTGGACTTAAGGTTGTTATAGCTCAAAAAAATGTTTTTGTGGTACCTGATATTAGTAGTCACTGAGTGTTGTTGAACATGGATCATTTTTAGCTGCCAATTTTTTGTTTTTGTTTTTTTTCCGATAGTTATTTTTCCTTGGTTATTTAGGAACTTTTTGAAAAGCTAATGTAGGTGTAAATAATCCACAGGGACAGGTGGAACCATCCAGGACAAGGGAGCACCAAGAGAAGCGAGCACTAGAAGCACTGAATCATCTCATTAGATCCGGGCGCGAGAAAAAAAGGGATGGAGACAGCCTCGAGAGGTCTACATGAAATAAGGAAAAAGCGTTGATGTGATGCTCATCGGGTTCAGGGGTAATTAATATACTAACAGAGTTGGTGAAAATATAAGTAAAGCTCGGTCAAAATGGGACTCGGCCAGGAATCTAGAGGGCGACGTCGGTCATCTCCACCAAACGAACGACATCGGGTGATGACACCACTCGGCTGGACGTCTCAACTCGAGCAAAAGGGAAGATCGGCTGAAACATTAGCTAGTTGTAGTTGCAGGAAATCCTACACTACACCCCTCACTAGATTTTGTTTAACTAAACCATTGAAGATGAATTGATAAAGATTTTTATTGATTCTTTTCTTGAAATGTTTACAAGGAAAGATATATCAGAGCTAAAGAAATTACAATTACTCTAAGTTTTCTCTCTCCTAATGACTTGTTTAGCAATTCAAAAAGGATCCCCCCACAACATGCTTACTCGACCCTTTATATAGGGTATTACATAATGGATGACAGCTAAGCGGTCCTTTATTTTCGGGAATCCTTCGCGAAGTGTCGCGAGTGTGTAAGTGTTCATCCTCGCGACACTCCCCAATCTCGCCAAGTCTTCATACTTTCTTCATGTCCTTGCCGTCGTCATTCAATGCGTCATTTATTTTTCATCCATGCGACGTCTTCGCAATACTGCCGTTTATTATTCTCGCGAAATATTGATATTGCGATATTCTGGTCCTACATCTTGCCTCTTCTCATGTCTTCTCTGCGAAGAAGAGAATGTCATGAGAATTAATATTATGAAATGCCGCAATCGTTCATCTTCTACGCCGCGACCACTCATATTATTTTGTTTTAGTCTTGTACTTTTATACAGAATTTATTACAGATACCTCTTCTTCCATTCTATTTTTGACACGTCTCTTTTGACCGTTTATTCTCGACCATTCACGTCCCATCTCTCATTAAATGTGTTTATTTTCCCGAAGGTTCTTTTTCTCTATAAATAGTTTCCTCATCCCTCTCTTCTTCTCTTTTACCTTCTTTCTGCAAATTTCCTTTAACTCTCTCTCTCCTTCCGCAATTTACGCTCCTGCTACCATAACCCTTCTTCATTTTTCTCATTCTTTTGATCTTCGATTCTCTGTTCATTCCCATACTTCTAACAATGACTTCACTTGGTCGTACCTACACTCCTCTTTTCACTGATGTTCAACAAATTACGGGGAAAAGGGTTTCACTTTATCAACCATTCCTAATCAAGGATCTTCATCTATTCTCTCTGCCAGATTATTTTCTGATCATCAATGTGATGATCACAAAATCATAGTTTCACTAGGTCAACTCCTCGCAGGGCTCCCTATTCCTCTGTACGATCCCGAGTTGCCATTATTTTACGAAATTCTTGCTCATGAGAAGTTCTCGCGAGCTGTCTACCAATTAAGTGGCGACTGCATCCGCTTAATCCTTGAATTCGCCAATCGCGGTGCTGGTAAAGGATCTTTATACTCTGATACTGTAGGACTAGAATATCGCGACGGCAATACTTTGCGAGAGTAATAAATGATAACATTGCGAGGGTGTCGCAAGGAAATAATTTGAATGACGCATCAGATGACGACAAACGAGCATGAGAAAAGTGTGAAGAATCTGGCGAGATTTAGGAGTGTCGCAATGAAAAATGTTTATAACACTCGCGACACTTCGCGAGTCGATTCCGAAAATAAAGGACAGCTTAGCTGTCATCCACTATGTAATACCCTATATAAAGGGTCGACTAAGTCTGTTGTGGGGGAGATCTTTTTCGAATTGTGAAGCAAGTCATTAAGAGAGAGAAAACAGAGAGTAATCATAATGGCTTTGGTTTTGTTCTAATTGCATTTGTAAACATTTCAAGAAGATAATCAATAAAGTTCAAAATTAATCATCTTTCAAAGAGTTAATTACGTTGAATCTAATGAGGGGTGTAGTGTAGGATTTTCTGCAACTACATATGCGCTAGAAACAGGGAAAGAAATGGCTAGAAGGAGAAATGTACCATAAGGACTAGAAATTGTGAGAAGAAGCGGGAGACTTGCCGGTGAAAGGAGAAATGAAAGGGGAGAATCATCAAGGATGAACATAAGAAATGATGAAGAAAACCAAATTCAATCGCCAATTCAACCAATTGCAAACACAACTACAGATTATGATAGAGTAAGTGTACACACATGGAGATCAGATTCTGTGGAGGAAAGAGAGGAAGAGCAACAACAAATAAACAATGGACGAGAAGAAAGAGATCGAGAAGAGATGGGAGAAATAATTCGTGGAAATGAAGAAATTGCAACATTAGAAACATTGAGACAAACAATGTATGAAGAAAGGCGGTTAGAAGCGGAGGAACGTGCAAATTTAACAAGACAAAATCATGAATTGAGAATGGAAAATCTGAGGCTGCAAAATAGAAGATCGAGAAGTAGTAACAGGTCAAGATCAGGATCGGTTAGAGAAGATAGGAGGAGAACATTACCTGCAGAAACTATTAATGAAGAAAGTTTGGAAAGAGAACCAAATGTTGATGAAGGATATCGCGAGAGAAGAGAAATAGAAGGAGATCGTTATGTTCCACGACCTGAGACTGTACAAAATGGCCAAAATAATGGAAATCAAGGGGATAGGCAACCTCAAGAGCAGAATAATCCAATTGACGAAGAAAATCGAATAGAAGGAAGAAGAATATTACATGGGAGAGAGGCACGAAGGAAACAAAAGGAGATCGAAGATGACATTGAAAAACACTATGTTGAGCAAGCACGTTTAGCCTGCGAAAGGGAAAGATTGAGAGCAGAAGTAGAAGAACGTGAATTTGAAGAAGCAATTCGGCAAAATAATCATGACAACCGAGAAAGAAAGCGCGAGCAGAATCGCAACAATGGAAATATCAATGAAGAGTATGAAAGAGTGCAAAGGAGAGTCGATAGACAACCGAGAAGAGAAATCAATAGACATAGTGGTGCACAAATTTGCGAAAGAGATGAGGGAGAAAGCCGCAGAAAAAGGAGAGAAGAAAGTGATGAGCCAGAACATATAAGTAGACATGAACGCAGAAGAAGAGAGATGGAGTTAAAAAGACCAATAGATTCAAATTCTGAGGCAAATGATCAAATCTTAAGAGAATTGGCAGAGATGAGAGGAATATTGAACAGCAGAAGAGAAGGAGGAAGAAGACAGTTAGATGAAGCCATCGCAGAAGCTGCGAAGAATCCCTTTACATTAGAGGTGCAGTTAGGAGGAATACCCCCAAAATGTAACTTACCAGCATTAACCAGCATTTTTGATGGGACAACTTGTGCAATACAACACATCAAGGCGTATGTAAGATGTATGTTACAATGGGAGAATCACGATGCCATATTGTGTAAATACTTTGCATCAAGTTTGATTGGAGAAGCGTTGAAATGGTTTGAGGGTTTACCAAGAAATACTATCACATCATTTAACCATTTGCAAGCTATATTTTTAGGGGCGTATACAAGTAACAACTCCTCGCGACCAGGTATTGAAGATGTATTCGGGTTGAAACAAAGAGTTGGAGAAAGTTTGAGACATCTAACTGTCAGATGGAAGACAATGTGCAGCGAGATGGCCGGAAGAGTAGATGAAAGATACCTCATACTGTCATTCATAAATGCTATGTTCGCAACCAATCTATTGTATGTTCAGGTTTTCAGAGTCAAGAATACAATTACAATGACTGAATTACGAGAACTCCAAGAGGAATATATTGCTTTAGAAGAAAGACAGAACGAGATGGAATCTTACCCAGTGGCGAACACAAATTCTAGTGTCGCGAATGGAAGTTTATTACCTCAACTTATACACACAGTGGCGAGCACATCGCAAGGTCAACAAGAAAGAAAGGCAGTTGATATAGAACCAAAGTTAGTAGCCATGGGAAGTCGAGATCAGGAGGAATTTGAGAAAGAAAGGAACCACTACAATCGTGGTGGGAATAATAAGATCCAGAGGCTCGATCATCCGCAGGAAACTTACGGAGGGCGAAGGCAGAATTATAACTATCATGGAGGGCAGCGAAGTCACAGAGTAGTGTGGGAGGAAATTAAAATGCCTCCATTGAATGCCAGTGTGGAAAAAATATGGGAAGCAATACTCTTGATGGAAAACATACCTGCACCATGGAACATGGGAAGTGAACCACCACCTGGAGATAGAAGTCACGAGTTCTGTTCTTACCACCGCTTTCATGGGCACTTAACAAATGACTGCAGAAACATCAAGAGAATTATCCTAAGAATGATTGATCAAGGGAAGCTGAATCACTTTTTAAAAGAAGAAGAGAAAGTTCAACATTTACCACCACCACCGGCAAAGGGAAAAGAAACATTTGTTATAGAAGTTGGGGCAAAGGCTAAAAATCTGTTTTGCAATTCCATTGTAAATTCATATCGCACAATCGAAGATTTTCATGACAGTGTACTTAGTAGAGTTTTTGCGAGGGATGCTGATGATAAAGAAATGATGAATGTTGCGAAGACATCGCAATTAAAAGAGTGGCAATTGCAGATTATTTCTTTCTCGGCTGAAGAAGTACCCAAAGGAAGAGAAATACATGATAACCCATTGGTGGTAAAGCTGGAAATTAATCCAAAGCCTATTGATGACAAAGATGATGAAGCGGAAAATTGTTGGGCAATCAATAGAATATTGATTGATACTGGTAGCTCAGTCAACATTCTTTTCCACCATACCTACAAAACTATGGGAGGAAAAGATGAAGATTTGATCCCCTCAACATACAATATATATGGTTTCAATGGTACCGCAAACAACCCCAAAGGAGAAGTGCACATGAGGATACCCTTGCAGGGGTTGTCAACTGATATTTTGTTCTGTGTGGTTGATGTGGAATCTCCCTACAATGCCTTGATTGGAAGACCTTGGTTGCATGAAATTCTGGGGGTAGCATCGACATACCATCAGTGTATAAAGTTTCCGCATCCTAGTGATGTCGGAATTATAAAGGGAGATTGGATAGAGGGGCAAAAATGTTATGAGGTTGATGTAGAGAGTTGCGAAGAGAGAATGGCAAAAAGGAAAGGTTGGAGGAAGAATGTAAAGGATGAGCAAAGAAAAGAAAGACTAATGGTGGATACCATAGAAACAAAGGAAGAAGAGATGTTACGAAGTGAATGCACGAAAACAATTGAATATCATGATGAAAAGGAGATATTAAAAAGTTTGACTGACGCGGAGGCGAGAAGGAAGTAGGAGTAAAAGGTATAAAAAATGAGTAGTTGCGAGAAAAGATACCAATTTAGTGATGAAAACGTGATAAGAATAAGAAGCAGAGATGATGGTTGCAGAAAAGTTGTGCGAAAATATCGCCATGAAGAATATGTAAAAATCCATTGAATAGTTGAAATGAGATTATGCGATAGCTTCGCAAACAAATTAACAAAAGTCAAAAATGAATGATTGAATAAATTGATAAAATGAATGAGTGAGTGAATGGGACGAACCTTTATGGCGTACACCCTAGTTCGCGAATAATATTTCGTAAGAGGCAAATGTAAGACCTAAAGTACATCATATAAGGGGGTGTCTCTTGACATGGCTCAGGGAAAAGGTTACACCGCTCCTGGAACTTGAGTCATGGAGATTTGGGGCTCATGAAAGCCTATCCGGAGAGATACCTTGGATTCCCAACTATATATATAAGGTTATACCCTGGTTGGGCGACCGAGGGTCTCTTCCAAGGAGTCGGCCGTATGACCAAGGCGCCGAGGTACACGGTTGAGTCAAGAGTGCGGGGAGCATGGAACTTCCTTACCACTCTTGACAAGTCTTGGCACATGCTTTGCACTCGGCCCGAAGAAAACTCCACTTAGGGTGCGGTCTCGTAACCATAAGCCCTATAGGTATAAGGGATAAGAGGCTGCGAAAACAACCGCTGTTTGTTAAGACCGGATGGGAGGAGCTAGTCTTGTATGGCCGATGTACGCCTCCTTGAAGGGGCAACCAGGGAGAAGATAAGGCGGCACCCTCCATTAGGGAGCTGATAAGTGTCAAAAGACGCAAATGTCATGAGGCTTTATTTTCGCAAGAGAATTTAGGCTTGTCATATTTGTGCAATGATCCTGTAGAGGCAATAATACTAACGCGAGGGTAAGACGAGATCAATGGGTTTTTACATGAAAGTGTAAGAACGTCCTGCGATTTCGTCGCAAAGACAATGTCATGGGATTTTATGGTCGCAAGAACATTTAAACCTGTCATATTGTCGCAAATATAATATCCTGCAGAGGCAAAAATACTTAAGAAATGATAAGACAAGGTCAATGGGTCATTACATGAAAATGTAAAGACGGCCTGCGATCTTGTCGCAATGAGGGGTGGCAAAATAAGACCTTTACTTAGGAAGGCAAAATAAGACCACACAAATAATGATAAGGCAAGATCAATAGATTTCTTAATTCATGAGGATATCTTGCGATCTTGTCGCGGTGTTAAGTTGCAAAAAAAAAAAAAAAAAAAAATATATATATATATATCTCGCAAGAATGATTAATTCACAAAGTTGATTATATCTTATGTAACTCGCAAAGTTGATTATATCTTATGGACAGAGGCAAGTGTGAAGTTATAATTACAAAGAAGGGTTGTTTGATTGATATATCCGAACAAAGGAAGCAAAAGATGAATTCACATTCAATAACCAAAGAAATTTATAATAAGGAGTCACAGAAATGGAAGATTAACAAAGATATATGTATACAGATATTACAAGAAATGAAAGAAGAAAAAGAAATTATTTCTTTGTGGGTTCTTCTTCTTTATCTGATTCTTTGGTTCCATCACTCTCGTCGCCAGATTCTTCTTCTTCATTAGCTTCACTATCAGAAACATCTGAGACAGGCAAGTTCTCGGGAACTTCTTCAGCAAGAAAAGGATATGAATGAAGAGGAATGTTGTGATCGTTACAAACTATTTCCATAGCTTGATTGCGAAAACGAACAACATCATTATTAAAATTCGTCACTGTAGTTTGGAATTGCTGCTTCAATTTAGAATATTTATTCTCGCGAAGAGAGAGATCCACCGCGAGTTGTTCTTTTTCGGTTTCAAGCTCTCCAATCCTTGTCTGAAATCTCTTTTCAGATTCTGAAAATATGAAGAAATGAATTAATAATAATAGTATAAAAAGAAAAAGAACAGAAAAGTAAAGAAGTATAACAAACAACCTTCTCTTTCAAAGATCATATCCTTGATTAAGGTAGCTTGCTCGGCGCGAAGACTAACATCGACACCTAAGTTATTTCTAGCATTATCTAGAACCTTCGTAGCCCAGGCAAACTCATCATCATTATTTATGACAAAAGTGAACGAATTTGGTCTTCTCGCTCGCTAAGTATGGTATTCTGATGAAGGAGTTCATCTCGCTCAACTTGCACATCAAGGAGAGATTTTTGAAATTTTGCTAATGCCTGTGCACCTTTGTTAGTAATGCGATCTTTTTCATCTATGAGATCACTAATTTTCTTCCTTAAGGTTTTGGTTTTCTTCTTGGAATCAAGATACATTCGTTTAAATTGATTAGCTAAACTTAAACTAGCTCTATGCTCGATCTCTAAGAGATGATGTTTGGATTGAAGATCCTTTAATGAAAGAAGGTTAGTCTTATTTGAGGAACTACTTAGAGATTCATTGAGATGAGTAAGAAGGACATCATCATCCATGGGCTCGGAAATGAATGGAGAAGAATGGATTCTTCAGAGAGATTATATATGTCTCATGAAAATAGTGAGTCGAGCAAAGAAAAGCAAATGATAAAATAAAAAGGATTTGAGGAGTAAAGATTGCTATACCATAAAGCTGCTGATTTGCACTTTCAAGAGTAGATACTCTATTTTGTTGAGAAGTAAGCTCAGCTTCCAGTTGTTTAATCCGTTCATCCTTATCGCGAGATGACGCAGCTCCAATTTCTAGTTCTCGAATCTTCTTGTTCAATTGCAAGTTCTTCTTTTCAAGGTTGTTGCGTCTTCTCTCAAGGTCTGAGGCAGCAACAAAAGCAGCTCTCCCAGACTGTAAAAGAAAATAGAGAAATAATTAAAGATAAGATCGGAGTCACAAAGAAATAAAGAGGTATGAACGTACCAAAGCATTGAGAGCATTTAAGAGGTCAGGTGTTATTGTTCGGAAACTCATGAAAAGACTCGATATCCTCCAACAATGGGGCATCGCAGATCTTAGCGATAGCTTTCAAGTAGCAGACAAGTTACTATCGCCAAAACCTTGCATAGAATCGGTAAAGACATTAGATAAAAGCGTCATAGCGAAGTATTCCAATGGCTCTCCTTAGCGAAAAGAAGTGCCAATCTCATTTTCATCCTCCGAGTTTTCGCTAGATTGGGAGTTAGAGTGTGAAGGAGATTGGAGTTTCCGTTTTTTGGAGGATGGGCCAGAGGATTTATCCTTGCGAGGAATGGCTTTATTCTTGCCTTTAGCCTTCGCAACTTCAGCCTCTTCAACTTCAACCTTCGCATACGCATGAAGATAAGAAACAGAGGCAACAATATTGTTTAAAATAACAAAAGAAAATGTTTCTTACTTCATTCGTGAGCGATCGAAGTATCGCCAGGGTACTTGGCTTTGGATTTTCTTTATATTTCTTCTTAGTTAATAGATAAAATAGGAAGAAGATGTCGCAAAGCAAAATTGAAAAAAGTAAATATACCTCATTTGATTCCTCAGGCCACTTAAACTCCCAAGGATGGTAGTTCGCGAGGTGTGCAGGGAGAATATATGAACCTGCGATGTAAGGTCCACTCAAAAGTAAAGGAACAACCCACCATTTCTCATCCTTGGAATGACGGGGAGTACTATTGTTACCCGAATGCCAATCTATATCTTGCATAAGCAATTTGTCAGCATCAACGTTATCATTCTTTTTCAGGCGAGCACCCCAGCGAGATTTATCATTTCTCATATTTATAACAGAGTAATTTGCAAAGAAATTGTCCATAGTATACTTCTCAGTAGCTATTTGTAAATCTACAAACCTAGGATCTCTAACAGTATCAGGATATAAATATCCTTTACCAGCGCCACGATGGGCGAATTCAAGCATTAAACGGATGCAGTCGCCACTCAATTGATAGACAGCTCGCGAGAATTTCTCATGAGCAAGAATTTCATAAAATAATGGCAACTCTGGATTGTACAAAGGAATGGGGAGTCCTGCGAGGAGTTGACCCAGCGAGATTATGATTTTATGATCATCACATTGATGATCAGAAAACAGTTTTGCAGAGAGAATAGATGAAGATCCTTGATCGGGAATAGTTGATAAAGTGAAACCCTTTTTCCTGTAATTTCTTTTGAACATCAATAAAAGGAGAAGTGTATGAATGACCAAGTGAAGCCATTGTTAGAAGTATGGGAATGGATAATTGCAGATCAAAAGAATGAGAAAGAAGTAGAAAAATTATAGTAGCAGAAGCGCAAATTGCGGAAGGAGAGAGAGAGAGAGTTAAAGAAAATTTGCAGAAGGAAAGTAAAGAAGAGGAAAAAATGAATGGGGAAACTATTTATAGAGAGAAAGAATCTTTGGGAATATAAACGCATTTAATGCGAGATGGGACATGAACGGTTAAGAATAAATAGTTGGAAGAGACGTGTCAAGAAAAGAGTGGAAAAAGAACACCTGTAATAAATTCCGTACATGAATAAAAACGAGGTAAAAATGAGTGGTTGCGGCATTCTAAAATATTGTTCTCATGACATTCACTTCTTCGCAGAGAATACATGAGAAGAGGCAAGATGTAGGACCAGAATATCGCGACGGCAATATTTTGCGAGAGTAATAAATGATAACATTGCGAGGGTGTCGCAAGGAAATAATTTGAATGACGCATCAGATGACGACAGCCAGAGCATGAGAAAAGTGTGAAGAATCTGGCGAGATTTAGGAGTGTCGCAATGAAAAATGTTTATAACACTCGCGACACTTCGCGAGTCGATTCCGAAAATAAAGGACAAACTTAGTCATGTCATCCACTATGTAATACCCTATATAAAGGGTCGACTAAGTCTGTTGTGGGGGAGATCTTTTTCGAATTGTGAAGCAAGTCATTAAGATAGAGAAAACAGAGAGTAATCATAATGGCTTTGGTTTTGTTCTAATTGCATTTGTAAACATTTCAAGAAGATAATCAATAAAGTTCAAAATTAATCATCTTTCAAAGAGTTAATTACGTTGAATCTAATGAGGGGTGTAGTTTAGGATTTCCTGCAACTACAGATACTGTCAAGGATCCTCAATTTGCAGATTTACCAATAGTTCTTTGAAAAGTATCACAGTGGACAATTTCTTTGCGAACTACTCGGTTATAAGTTTGAGAAATGATAAATCTCATTTGGGGTGTTCGATCGAAGAAGAATGATAACGTTGATGCTGACAAATTGCTCATGCAGGACATTGATTGGCATTCGGGTAAAAATAATACCCCTCGCCACTCTAAAGATGAAAGATGGTGGGTTATCCATCTTTCTCTAAGTGGACCTTATATCGCAGGCTCACATGAACTTCCTGCAAATCTAGCAAGCTATCGTCCTTGGGAATTTAAATGGCCGAGCGAGGCAAAGAGGTACATTTCTTTCTTCAGACTTTTGTCTTTGCGACATTCTCTTCTCTTTACTTTTATTGATCTTGCATAATTTATAGGTTGCTAGACTGAAGAGGAATTATGAAATAAATCCAAAGGCAAGCACCCTAGCGATACTTCGATCGATCACGGATGAAGTAAGAAACACTTTTCTTTTGCTATTTTTAACAATATTGTTGCCTCTGTTTCTTACCTTCATACGTGTTGTAAAGGTTATCGAAGAAATAGATGTTCCAAGTATCGCTAGGGTGCTTGCCTTTGGATTTATTTCATAATTCCTCTTCAGTCTAGCAACCTATAAATTATGCAAGATCAATAAAAGTAAAGAGAAGAGAATGTCGCAAAGACAAAAGTCTGAAGAAAGAAATGTACCTCTTTTGCCTGCTCGGGCCATTTAAATTCCCAAGGACGATAGCTTGCTAGATTTGTAGGAAGTTCATGTGAGCCTGCGATATAAGGTCCACTTAGATAAAGAGGGATAACCCACCATCTTTCATCTTTGGAGTGGCGAGGGGTATTATTTTTACCCGAATGCCAATCAATGTCCTGCATGAGCAATTTGTCAGCATCAACGTTATCATTCTTCTTCAGTCGAACACCCCAGCGAGATTTATCATTTCTCATACTTATAACTGAGTAGTTCGCAAAGAAATTGTCCACGGTATACTTTTCAACAACTATTGGTAAATCTGCAAATTGAGGATCCTTGACAGTATCAGAGTATAAAGATCCTTTACCAGCACCACGATTGGCGAATTCAAGGAGTAAGCGGATGCAGTCGCCACTTAATTGGTAGACAGCTCGCGAGAACTTCTCATGAGCAAGAATTTCGTAAAATAATGGCAACTCGGGATCGTACGGAGGAATAGGGAGCCTGCGAGTTGACCTAGTGAAACTATGATTTTGTGATCATCACATTGATGATCGAAAAATAATCTGGCAGAGAGAATAGATGAAGATCCTTGATTAGGAATGGTTGATAAAGTGAAACCCTTTTCCTGTAATTTCTGTTGAACATCAGTGAAAAGAGGAGTGTAGGTACGACCAAGTGAAGTCATTGTTAGAAGTATGGGAATAAACAGAGAATCGAAGATCAAAAGAATGAGAAAAAATGAAGAAGGGTTATGGTAGCAGGAGCGTAAATTGCGGAAGGAGAGAGAGAGTTAAAGGAAATTTGCAGAAAGAAGGTAAAAGAGAAGAAGAGAGGGATGAGGAAACTATTTATAGAGAAAAAGAACCTTCGGGAAAATAAACACATTTAATGAGAGATGGGACGTGAATGGTCGAGAATAAACGGTCAAAAGAGACGTGTCAAAAATAGAATGAAAGAAGAGGTATCTGTAATAAATTCTGTATAAAAGTACAAGACTAAAACAAAATAATATGAGTGGTCGCGGAGAATTGTTACTTATATACGCCCCTAAAAATATGAGTGGTCGTCCGAGAAGAACATCAAGGAAGCTACACCAGGCCCAACACTGTAATATCGATGTATCACCATCTGTAACTATAAATAGAGATCGTGTAGAGAGGTAAAAGGGAGGCAATTGGTAAGCAAGTAAAAAAAGGAGAGAGAAAAGAGAGCACACCTAGAGTATTGAGAGAAACATACATCTTGTAATCGTGAATCAAGTAATAAGATCATCCCTTTCATCCCGTGGACGTAGGTAATCATACCGCACCACGTATATCTTGTGTTCTTCTACCTCTCTTGTTGGTTTTTACTTGTCCTTCCACCTCTCTTGTTGGTTTTTACTTATTTGAGCATGTTATGAGATTCTTTGGATGTAGTAGTAGGATTTTCTACATCTACATTCTGGCGCCGATTAAGGGGACCGTGTAACATCTTCGGATACCTTGAGATTAGTTACCAAGAGAGAAATCCAAGCTCCTAAATCACCTCGAGTGTTAATTGAAGCTAAAGGAGAAACTTTGTTGGTTAAATGTGTTGACAAAGCTTGCAAAGGGCTTTTTGTTTTTGTAGTTGCAGGAAATCCTACACTACACCCCTCACTCGAATTTACTTAATCAATCTATTAAAGATGGATAATAATGTGTTTTATTAATTATTCTCTTGAAAGGTTTACAAAGAAACGTAGAACAGAGCTAAAGAAGTTACATTCACTCTTAATTTTCTCTCTCCTAATGACTTGCTTCACAATTCAAAAAGACCTCTCCCTTACAACAGACTTACTCGACCCTTTATATAGGGAATTACATAGTGGATGACAGCTAAGCTGTCCTTTATTTTCGGAATCGACTCGCGAATCCTCGCGAATGTGTAACTGCTTGTCCTCGCGACACTCCTAAATCTCTCCAAGTCTTCACACTTTCCTCATGTTAAAGACTGTGCGTCATTTATTACGTCATTTATTTACTTCCATGCGACTTCTTCGTGACGCAGTCGTTTATTAATCTCGCGAAGTATTGGAGTTGCGATATTCTGGTCCTACATCTTGCCTCTTTTTCCTTGAATATTGCTTGGAGAGCGATCTTTAAGGAAAAATTTGTTACTGTGGTAATCTTTGATCTTTATTGATGAAGGAACGAGCGGAAGAATACTGGACTTGAAAAGTACGTACTTGCCTCTATTCTTTTGCGAAGTTCCGAAGCTTTGCGAAGTGAACAAGAAGTAGTATATCTTCAATTTCCCACAGAAATCTATTTCAATTTAATTCCTTGAATCTTGGGATGACCGTTTACACGTGTCTAAAATTACTCTTTTTACCGGTATATTTAATGTTATCCGGTCACTCTTTTTTTCTTCTATTTAAAGGAAAACTGCCTGTGAAAAACATTCCTTCTCTTCTTCTCATCTTCCTCATCGTGCTCGCAATTATTTCCTGCTGTTCATCTTCATCATCTTCTTTTTATTATCTTTACATTTATCGTTTTCATGGCATCCGGGTTTGTTAATTTCATTGATTTTGACTATTCTCTTGATTGATCTTCCTTATTGAAATTACTTCATCTTGATTCTATTCTTCTTTTGATATTTCTTTCGCCATTTTGTTTCAACAAGAATAAACCCGATTCTAAGTATACTGTGGTGAACCCTAACATCCCTCTTTTAGTTCGCAACCAAAATCTTCTTCGGCCCAAGTCTCTCGGCTTCCAAAAAACCTGCGAGTAGTGAGGTATTTTAGAAATATTTACTCCTTTAATAGCAATTTTATTGCCTCTGTTTCTCAATTGATTTATTATTCGCAGGATGATAGATCTCCCAAAAGGTTTCGCCATAATAAACCTGATGCTTCTACTGCTGCTCCTACTGTTTCTTTTTCGGGATTCAAGCATTCTACTTTCCCTACAGTATCTTCACAAGGAAAATCTCCTACTGTAGCGACTTCTTCGCAAGATAAACCCATTTCTTCTTCTCAAGATAATGTACCATTCCCTACAATATCATCGCAGGATAAATCAATCCCTGAATTTTCTGTTAATGAAATTCTTCAGGACATGCCTCTGCCCACTTTTACTTTTATTTCGCCCCCACCTATTGATCAGGTTTCTCCAACTGGCGATCTTATAACCATGGGTGACTCAACTTTTCCTTCTTCCTCTACCATTTCTTCTTCCTCTACCATTTCTTCTTCCTCAAAATCTATCTCTCTTAGCAAAGAAAATTTGGAAGGGATGGATATAGCTTTTAGAATTTTATCAGATACCATGAATGATGTTAAAAAAGCCTCAACTGATCCCACCAAATCTAGTGTTTACGAATCTTTGGGTAAATATTTTGGTTCCGATACGATATCGCGAGTATCCTTGGAACAAGAAATTAAGACTTTGAAGAATAATCTTCATAATACTTTGTTGGATCGCGATAACCTTCGCAAGAAAAATGAAGAATTAAAAGGTATCTCTCCTCCCCATCTTCTTTTTTTTTTTTTTTTTTTTTTTTAAAACTTGGTTCGCTTCTCAAGTTTTGCACCAGAAACGTAAGATGGAGATATATCAATTGGAATCTATTGTGGAAGAAACTCGAACGGAAAGAGACGCATGGATGGAGCAATATAATCGTTTAGATAATCTCCATACATTTTCTATAGATCAAATAAATAATCTTTCTCAAGAAAACATCTGCTTAGTTCAAAATCAAGAATTATTAAGTAATGAAGTGTCGCGTCTCTCATATTCTTTGAATAAATCTAATTTGGAGTTGGAAACCTTATCAGATGAAAATGGAACTTTATCTCAAGAGAAGCGAGCTTTATTAGATAAAGTGGCGATATCCTCGCAACAACTTGATGCTTGTAAAAAGGCATTGAATGAGCAAGAACAGGTCTATCCGCCTCTTGAAAATAAACTTGAAGATACTACCACCTGAAAGAGATAAACTTATTCAGAATAGAATAAATCTAAGTGTTAAAACAACTCAACTCAAGGATGATTATACCAAGTTAAAAGAATCCCATTCTTCCCTTGCGAAGCAAAATAAGTTATTGATTTCTAACGAAAAGAGTTTACGGTCGCGATTAAAAGGTCTTGTCGGTGATGGTTTTGATAATGCCATGGAAAACTTGGGGAATAATTGCTTGGCCCTTACTCAATATCTTGTCTCTCTGAAGGAAGGTAGTCATAAGATTTGATTTGCCTTTTCCATTATTTTCTTTTCTAATTTTATATACCACTTTCCATCTTATAATTTTAATGTCTTTCTTTACTCTTTGCGTAACTGAGAAAAATCTTCACTCTTCTCTATCTACTTTGGAAGCGGAGCATGCTAAAATTCACCAAGGAAAATGCAACTCTAGTTGCTTACCTTGCCCAATCTCGGACCGAGCCGGAAGGAGGTTTAACTACCTTAATCATTTTAAAGATATCCGGAGTAGAAATCAACAAAAAACACTTCGTCAATTTCCTCCCAAAGCGAAGTTCTTGTGAATAATATTTTACTTTCTAAATCCCTTGATCCTTTCTATGTTGAACCATTGGAAGTTGAAGATGATGAAGTACCCAACTCTCCCGACAGGTGATTATGATTATGAAAGCTGCGAAGATCTCGCTAATAATGAAGTTATCAATAAGGAACTTTGCGAGAAAATCTCTCGATGTAAACCCTTCAACTGGCGAGGGTGAAGTCTGACAAGATTGTTGAAGAATCTTTACCATCTCCTTCAGCTGAGAATATTGATATAGAGAATTAAGTTTCTTTGTAATCTTGTTGAACTTTCCTTTTTGATTGTAAAGTATTAAGTCCGGTTTTTTGGATGAATTAGTTTCTCTTTCTTTCTTATTATAAGAACTCATCTCGCCACCTTATCATGTAATTCCTTTATTTTCCATTAAGTCTTTTGTTGTAATCTTTCTTGCGATGAAAAGATTTCAATTGCCTATATTCAAAATGTTTAAAGATCTTTCTTGAATGCTGTTATTGCGACAAGATCGCAGGACGTCTTTACATTTTTATATAATGATCCATTGATCTTGCCTTATCATTATTTGTGTGGTCTTATTTTGCCTTCCTAAGTAAAGGTCTTATTTTGCCACCCCTCATTGCGACAAGATCGCAGAACATCTTTACATTTTCATGTAATGACCCATTGACCTTGTCTTATCATTTCTTAAGTATTTTTTGCCTCTGCATAGATATTATATTTGCGACAATATGGCAGGTTTAAATGTTCTTGCGACCATAAAATCCCGTGACATTGTCGTCTTTGCGACGAAATCGCAGGACGTTCTTACACTTTCATGTAAAAACCCATTGACCTTGTCTTACCCTCGCGTTAGTATTATTGCCTCTGCAGGATCATTGCACAAATATGACAGGCCTAAATTCTCTTGCGAAAGTAAAGCCCCATGACATTTGCGTCTTTTGACACTTATCACTCCCTAATGGAGGGTGCCGCCTTTATCTTCTCCCCGGTTGCCCCTTCAAGGAGGCGTACATTGGCCATACAAGACTAGCTCCTCCCATCCGGTCTTAACGACAGCGGTTGTTTTCGCAGACCTCTTATCCCTTATACCTATAGGGCTTATGGTTACGAGACTGCACCCTAAGTGGAGTTTTCTTCGGGCGAGTGCAGCATGTGTCAAGACTTGTCAAGAGTGGTAAGGAAGTTCCATGCTCCCGCACTCTTGACTCAACCGTGTACCTCGCGCCTTGGTCATACACTGACTCCTTGGAAAAGACCCTCGGTCGCCCAACCAGGGTATAACCTTATATATATAGTTGGGAATCCAAGGTATCTTTCCCGGATAGGCTTTCATGGGCCCTAAATTTCCATGACTCAGGTTCCAGGAGCGGTGTAACCTTTTCCCTGAGCCATGTCAAGAGATACCCCCTTATATGACGTACTTTAGGTCTTACATTTGCCTCTTATGAAATATCATTCGCGAACTAAGGTGTACGCCATAAAGGTTCGTCCCATTCACTCACTCATTCATATTTGTTAATTCATTCAAGCGTTCATTGTGTTTGCGAAGTCATCGCACAATTTTGCTTTATTTCCCTTGATCTCGCAATCTATCTGTTGCAAAAACATTATGTCACAGATTCATTCCATTTCTTCCATCTTCTATGGGTAATATTTCTTAAGATATAACCTATTCCACGACCTATCTAGTTTTTGCCCTACATCTTTGCCTTCAGGATCCATTAATCTATATGCCCCTGTACCAACTATCTCCTTGATGATATAAGGTCCATCCCATTTTCTTGCCAGCTTGCCACCATTTTCTTACCAACTTATATAGGTGTTTCTCGCAGTACCAAGTCACTCGGTCTGAAATTCACGTATCTTGACACGCTTGTTATATTCTCTGGCCAATCTTCGCTGGTAATTCTCCATATGCTTTAGTGCTCTCTGTCTCTTTTTTCTTCTAATTCATCTAATTTGATTAAGATGTTACCCGCACTAAGATTTTTCTCCCAAGCTTCTTTCTTTGTAGTTGGAATCTTAACTTCATCTGAGTATCTGACTTCAACTCCATATGTTAAACAAAAAGGGGATATGCCTGTAGCTTCTCTTCTAGTTGTATTATAAGCCCACACCGCATTGGGTACTTGTTCGCACCATCCTTTATTGTATCCTTCTAATTTTTTTCTTCAATATATCTCACGATTGTTTTATTTGTCTCTTCGCTTGACCATTAGCTCAAGGGTATAGAGGAGTTGATTTCCCACATCGTATCCGAAATGCATTAAGTAGCAATTCTATATTTTGTCCTTCAAACTGCTTCCCATTGTCGATACCAACTGTCTTTGGAACTCCAAATCTGCATATAATGTTCTCAAATATGAAAGTAAAAACATCCTTATTGCGAATATGTTGTACCGCTTTCACCTCTGCCCATTTTGTGAAATAATCTGTAGCGACGATTAAATATCTCTTCTTTCCCGTTCCTGGTAAAAATGGTCCTACAATGTCTAATCCCCACTTTCCAAATGGCCAAACACTTGTTGAAGAATTTAACGGAGCTCCTGGTGCATGTATTTTCTTCCCATGCCTTTGGCAATCTTCGCAACGCCTTGACACTTGTTTCGCGTCCTCATGCATATATGGCCAATAATAACCCCGCATTTTTGCTTTATATGCTAAAGATCTTCCTCCATTGTGATTACCAAAGCATCCCCACTATGCAATATCTTCAATATGATTTCCCCTTCCTTTCTTGTTAAACATCTAAGTGAAGGCCCGTTAAAAGATCGCCTGTATAGCACTCCATCTCTTAATTCATAATTTGTTGCACGGCTTTTTAATTTGTGTGTCTCCAATCTATTTCTTGGTGTTTTTCCTGTCATCAAATATGCATGAAGCTCTGCTCTCCAATCTTCCTCGCAGAGTGTTTGTGTTCCATCTTCTACTACCATTACATCGGTTTCTTGTTCTTCTTCTTTGTCAATTGACGGCATCAAAAGTGTTTGTATTTTAATATTTCTCGCGACCGGATCTGTCATCATACTTGATATAAAGGCAAAAGCGTCTGCGAGCCTATTATTTCTCCTTGATATATGTCTCCACCTTATTCTTGGTATCTGCGTCGACAACTCGTCAACAAGTTTCTTATATTTTTGCAAAGACAATTCGTTTATGGCATATTCTTCTTTTATCTGGCGAATTGCCAATTGTGAATCACTAGTAATCCTTACATTCTCCACCTTCATTTCTATTGCAAATCGCAAAGCATGTATTATAGCTTCATATTCTGTTTCATTATTTGTTGATGCAAACTCCAATCTGAAAGAAAGAGCTATTTTATTACCCTCTGGCGATATCACAACAATTCCTATTCCATTTCCTTCTCCATTTGATGACCCATCTACCAATATTTCCCATCTATTCGGTTCCGTTAACAAATCTTTCGGATCTCCATGTTCTTCCTCTACATCCATCATTTCTTCTACTGATTCATCCTCTTCCAAAGGAAATTCTGCTAGAAATTCTGCGACAACTTGTGATTTTGGCGAAGATAGTATTTCATATTTGAGTTTGCAATGACTTATTTGAGCATTCCATCTCTCAACTCTTCCCGACTTCTTTGAATTCTTCATCACTGATTCTATCGGTACTTTTGTCACCACCTTGATAACATGCGCTTGAAAATATATACGAAGCTTAAATGTTGCATAAACTAATGCCAAGATTATTTTTTCAATTTTTGAGTAATTCTTTTCTGCAGCATTGAAAGTCTTGCTGATGTAATAAATTGGCTTTTCTACTCCATGCGTCCACTCGCAGTAATACTGCACTTAATGCATGCGGGGTTGTCGCAAGATAAATCAACAATTCTTCTCCTTCTTCTGCTTTTTGCAAAATTGATATATCCATTAAATGTTCCTTTATTCCTTGTAAGGCTTTCTCGCACTCATCCGTCCACTTAAACTTGATCCCTTTCTAAGGATATTGAAAAAGTGCTTGCATTTGTCGGATGATCGCGAGATGAACCTCCCTAACGAAGATAACAATCCATTTAACTTTTGAACATCTTTTATTTTCATGGTGTTGGCATATCGCGAATCGCTTGTACTTTTTCTCTGGTCGACTTGAATTCCTTCTTTGGATACAATGTACCCTAAAATTTTTCCAGAGGCGACCCCAAAGGTGCATTTTTTCTGGGTTTACTTTGATATTAAATTGCCTCATTTGTTCAAAAATTTCTTTCAAATCCCGTACGTGGTCTTTTGCTTTTCTACTTTTTATTAACATATCATCTACGTATACCTCCAATGTTTTGTGTATCCATCTCGCGAACACCTTCTCCACCATTCTTTGGTATGTCGCACCGGCATTTCGCAGACCAAACGGCATTTTTGTATAACAGTACAATCCTCTTGGAGCAAAGAAAGCAGTATGTTCTTGGTCTTCTTCTGCGAGAGGAATTTGATTGTAACCCTTATATCCATCAAGAGATGATATCCTTTCGTTTCCTGCCGCTGCTTCAACCAATTGCGGAATATCTGGTAATGGGAAACTATCTTTAGGACAAGCTTTATTTAGATCAGTAAAGTCTATACAAATTCTTATTCCTTTTTTTCTTCTTTGGGACTATAACCATATTTGCTATCCATTCGGGATATTTTGCTTGTCTAATAATTCCGCGTCCAACATTTTCTCGCAATTCTTCTTCTATTTGAGGATGATATGTTTGTCGCGATCTTTCTAATTCTTTGTTTAAATGGTTTTACATTCTTATCAATTTCCAATTTATGGCAAGCCACCGATGGATCTATACTGGGCATTTCATCCATATCCCATGCGAAAATATCTTTGTAATCTCGCAAACAACTCAACATTCTTCTTTCTTCATCCGCTTCCATTTTAGTCCCAATTTTTAAGATTTTAGGCTCCTCCTCGGTTCCAACATTCACCTCTTTTGTTTGTTCTACTGCGACATAACTAGACTTCGGTTCTCCCATAGGAGTTGGTCCTTTCACTTCCTTCGCGAACTCATTCCCTTTTTCCATGATTTCGCCAGGTATTCCTTTTCCTTCTTTTGCTCTTATCATGTAAATTCTAAACTCTTCTTCTTTCTTAGCTGCTTTTATCATCTTCGTGCGATCTTTTTGCTTCTTCACTTGCCCTTCATAATGCTTTACCTCGATTTGATGATATATTCTTCCCTTTTCACTATCTCCTCTGATCTCACCAATTGATAGGTGTAGAATGCACCGTATTTACTATATAAAGTTTATGCTTTCTTTGCTATTTTTCGTGTGAATTATGTATTTTATGTTTGCTTTTGAGTTTTATAGGTGCAATGGAGTCACCGAGAACAAAAGGAGAAGAAATCACTCATTTAAGCGGAAAAGAGCAAAAGGCGAAGCCATCGGCGAAAGAACGAGGCCATTCCGGTTCCGTATGAGAAGGTTACAAGCAAAGTCAACAATTAAGCTTGTCGGTTCCCAAGGACTGACAATGCAAAGAGATTTCTTGGTGGCCCATATCCATCAGTCGGGGTGTTTAAATCATGTCCGTACGACATTAGTCCTACATTAGGTCGAACATACCTATTCTTCTTCATTTCTACTCCAATCTGATTTTCTGTCGCTGTATGAGATGAGATTGTGTTAATGGTGAAATCGCTACTTTTTGAGTAATTGGAGATGGGATTCGAAGCTGAGAACAGATTGGAGGTTAGGGTTGATGCTAGAGATTGATTAAAAGGAGAACAAGAACAATTAGGGTTCCTATTGGAGGAGAAGAAATGTTGTTGGCAGAGATTCAGAAGTTGACAAATTGTTGATCTGTTGCTGTTGGTTTGATAAATAGTTGGATGGGTTGCCTCATAGTCGGTTTCCAAGTGACATGGAAGGTTGAATTTGTGGGCTCAAGGAAGTGGTGGTGCTGTTGCCATGTTAACAAGATCTGAAATAGGTTGTTGGTTGAATGCAAGAAGAATTGCAGGTGGCGAAGCAATTGTGGTACTGAACTCATGGAGGAGTCAGTAGTGCAGTCAATAGAACAGAGTTTGGGTAAATCCGTCTGGTTTTGAGTTCAGTTCCAAACTGAAAAAAAGAGTTCTCATAAGCCAGGAAGGATGGAGTGCTGGTTTGTGTGTGAAGTTGAATGCTGCAGGGAAGGTGATGATTGGTTCTGTGATTAGAATGAACTCAAGAAAATGGAATTGGGAGTTGGTGGTTAAACCAATTGTAGAAGGTTATGTGGTTGAGCCATTAAACTTAGCATGAGTTTCATATGAGAATGAGGAGTTCAGGTCTAGAAGAATGCAGTATGGTTATGCTACTGCAATGAACTGAGTTATGGTAGTCTTGAGCTGATATTGTTGTGTTGATGCACAGGTCTTGAGCAATTGATGGTGGTGGTATGAGTGTAGGGTTGTTGTTGAGTCTGTTGGAGTTGCTCGAGATGGTTTTGCAGGTGTGATGATGGTGCCCTGGCTCTAGTTGCAGCTATTGAATGCAAGTAGATGGTTAGGCAGATATGGACTGGCTCTGGCAGGTTGTGAGTGTTTTTAGATGGTGGTTGCAGCTGGCAAGATGGGTAGATTCAGGTTATGAGCTGCAATTGATACACTGAACTGGTGGCTATTCTCAGCTCAACATGACCAAAGTGCGAGAGCATAAATTACAAGGGGTTGTGTGAGTTTGCAGGAAAGGTTGCAATGGTCAGCTGTTGACGGTGATATGCAGGCAAGGCTGGTGGAGAGAGAGCTGTAATGGGTCTCTATTTTGCAGTGGTGATGGCAATTGTGGTTTTGATGTGGAGGCAAAGTGGTTCAATGGAACTGTCCTGGTGATGTTATGGAGATGGCAGGTCTGAGTTCCAGAGTGCAGGTGATGGGAATTGTGGTTCAGGGCAATTGAATTTTTATGGAGGCTAGCTGGTGATAGTTAGGTATTGCTAAGGCTGAGATGAAGTTGCAGCTGGTTTTGTAACAATGGCCAGGAATGAGTCTGATGCTGTGAGCTGCAAAAATTGGCTTGGGAGTATGCTGAACTAGTGTTGAGTCTGATATTGCTTTGGGTTCTGGTGGAGTTGCAGGCAGTTTAGCTGGTCTTTGTTGGTGCATAAGTACTGAGTTGGGGGTGGTGCTCAATTTAGACAGAGCTGCAGCTGAGTACGAGGAATTGCGAGGCAAGGTTTGTGATCTTGTTGTCTGTGTTGAATGAAGAACTTGAGATGGATTCGGGGTTGTTTTGAATTAGCGGGCAAACGAGTGAAATGCAAGGAAGACTGGAGTCATTGGTCTGTTTGAAGTTGAGTGATGGAATTAAATTGATGCTGCAGATTACAAGGGAAGTATGCAAGCCATTATGGCTGGGATTGAAGTAGTGATGCACCATCTTAGTGCAACACAGAATTTGGCTTTTGCAAAAATTGCCTTGGCCTGGCAAACCAAATAAACTCAGATCAGCAGAGCCCAGTTAGCTCTCATGCACAGCTGACTCACATCTGAGTCATGATCTGACCGAGTTGATCAGACCTGACTCTCCCTGACTCGGTGCTGACCGAGTTGACTCGCCGATCCGACCCGTTGACCCGTTGACCGGTGACCGGGCGGACTTTGCCGGTCACCTGGGATGTTTTCCTGCGACTTTTCCTACCAATTTCCGACCACAATACCAGATTTCCGGCGACCACTTTTGGGACATATTTTCTACATGGGTTTCTCCTTCTTATGGCCTTGGTGGATTTTCATCTAATGGACTTTGAAGACTAGACCTAATTTTAGAAGTTGGAGAAAAGCTATAAAGGGAAGGTCTTCTACAACTTATGATATATCTTATTCTTGGAATTTTGGAGAGCCACTTTGTTTACGCTTCTAGGGTTTGCTTTTGTTCTTCTTCTTCATTATTTTATTATTGAATATTGATTATGATGAACTCCATAGCTATGAGTAGCTAAACATCTTATTGGTTATGGGATAAAAGTTGATTTCTCAACATGCTTTTGATTCAATGAATTAGTTTTGTCTCAGTAATTATTGTTTGTGATTCACAATTAATAGTGTTATAAGATTTGAAAACTTGTTAGGTTGAGTCCTAATCAATCCGATTTGTGTTCATCTCTAGAGCTATATTAGGGTTTTCAATACGAAAAAGTTGTTTATCCCTGATTCTAAGTAGCATAATTGTGGGTAGTGCTTGTAGTGATATATCCTACTAGTCACAAGTGAATCATAACTTTTGTTAAAACGTCTAGTGCTTTTACACATTCGTTTGCATTGATGATTCTTATTCCATAGAACTTATTGCTTTTAGGGAGTTAAATCTAATTGTGCTTTTACACTTTAGGTTGCTTTCTACGAAGAATTCACATATGCATCTTTTAATGTGGTTGTGATGAAAACAGGGAATTAACGGGTTATACTTGCGATCAAGGTATCCTAGGACTTTTAATAAATACGAGATTAAAATACCAATTCTAATCATTGATGAAAATACATGTTTGTGAATGATACTATCCCTTGACCAATATCTTCTCCTTATTGATTTATCAAATTATTTACTTTGCTTTCAACTATTTTTAATTCTTAAATACAACAAACATACCCCTGGGTTACTTAGAAACTGAAAATTACATAACAACAATTGCCTCTCTGTGGATACGAACTCTTCCTTACCTTGTGCTTCATTTAAATTTAGTGCGTAAGAAAGTGAAATTATTTTTGACGGATTGACACACGATCAAATTTTGGCGCCGTTGCCGGGGAGGCATACGGCTTGTTATTAAGTTTTCAGTTTCTTTTTACAATTTCTGCTTTTATCTTTGCTTTTAGGTTCTTGTCTTGTTTCTCACTTGTTTTGGAGAATTGTTTGCAGGTACCTAATCTCTGGCTTCTAAGGATTGGAATTATCCAAGGTGCGGGATAGCTACTCGACGCGGCACAATACTCCAACCAAGTCAAGACACAACGGACGAGCACGAGGAGGAAGTAGGAGAAGAGATTTTCCAACAACACGAAGGAGAAAAAGAGGTTCCAATCGTAGAGGAACCACACGTGGAAGAAGAAGAAATGGGTGATGCAAATCGTTCACTCAAGGACTTAGCTTCTCATAGGCTTGATATACAACATGGGTGTATTCAAACGAACTCTACTTTTGAGATAAAGCCGGGGTTGCTTAGAGAATTACCAAAGTTCCATGGCATGGTGAATGAAGACCCAAACAAACATCTTTTGGACTTCCACACCATTGTCACGGCTATGCTTCCAGCGGATGGTGCAATGTTGAAAGTTTTCCGTTTCTCTTTAATGGATAGTGCTAAGGATTGGTTGTTCTATTTACCTTCTGGAAGTGTCACTACATGGAATGGGTTGAAGAAACTCTTTTTGGAGAGATATTTTCCTGCATCAAAGGCTACTCAAATTCGGAAAGAAATTTGTGGGATGAAGCAAAATGTGGGAGAATCCTTATATGATTGTTGGGAACGATACAAGAGATTGGTGGCAAGCTGCCCTCACCACCAATTCAGTGATGCTATGATCATCCAATATTTCTATGAAGGACTCCAATCAAGTGATAGGAATCTTCTTGACGCCGCGGGTGGTGGTGCACTAGTGAACAAGACGGTGGCGCAAGCTAGAGAGTTGATTGAAAACATGGCAGCGAACTCACAACAATTCTTAAGTCGTGGTTCGGATGTGATTCTAAGAAGGGTGAGTGAAGTGAGCGAGGTGGAGGAACTTCGTCAACAAATGGGTAACATGACATCAATGTTGCAACAAGTTGCATCCGCGGTTATACCAACTTCTCCTCAATCTTATGAAGACGAGCAAGCTAATGCGATCTTTCCAAATCAACCAAGACGGTATGATCCCTACTCTAACACTTACAATCCGGGATGGAGAGATCACCCCAATTTTAGCTATGCCAACAAGCAAGGTGCCATTCAACAACCTACTTTTAACCGTCCGAGTGGATTTCAACCACAACAACAACAATTTCAGCAACCTCAAGCACAACAATCAATGCAAACTCAAGGTTCCGATATTGACTCAAAGATTCAAACCATGATGCAAGGCATTTCTACCATGTTCAAAGAGAGTCAACAAGAAACTAAGAGTGCTATTAAGGAGTTGCAAACACAAATGGGCTCCATGGCGATTGAGTTGAACCAATTGAAGGCACAAAATAGTGGGAAACTCCCTTCTCAACCTATTAACCCAAAAGAGGGTGTCAATGCTATTACATTGAGAAGTGGTACACAACTTGTGCAACCCGAAATTACTGATTCGGGCAAGGTGGAAACACCCAAGGAACCTGTTTTGGAGGAGAATAATGAGGATACTCCCAAAACTTCTGAGGTACCTATTCCTAACTCTAAAACTCCGGTTTCTACTTATGTTCCTCCTTTACCTTTTCCTCGCAGATTTGCAAGTTCTAAGAAGACGGAACTAGAAAAGGAGATTTTAGACGTTCTTAAAAAGATCCATGTGAACATACCACTCATTGATGCTATCAAGCAAGTTCCAAAGTATGCAAAGGTGTTAAAGGACTTGTGTACCAACAAACAAAGGCTTAAAGGTAATGAAGTTCTTAGTGTGGGGGAGAATGCTTCGAAATCTTACAACACAAACTCCCACTTAAGTGCAAGGATCCGGGTAGTTTTGACATTCCGTCACAATTGGTAACAAAACATTTAACAAAGCTATGTTGGATTTAGGTGCATCCGTTAATGTTATGCCTGCGTCAATGTATAATTCACTTGATCTTGGTCCTCTTAAAAAGGCTGAAATTGTATTGCAATTAGACGATCGCTCTAATGTCTACCCAATGGGTATTGTTGAGGATGTTCTTGTGCGGGTTAATCAACTTGTATTTCCAGCGGACTTTTGCATGCTAGAGATGGATGAAGGTTCCCGGACTCGTCTCTTCCATTGCTACTTGGGGTCCCTTCATGAAAACGGCGAAAACCATAATTGATGTGGATAAGGTGAACGCTAACCATGGAGTTTGATGGAGAAACAATACGTTTCAACATTTTCGAGACGATGAGATATCCTAGCGATGTCCACTCTTGTTTCTCCATTGATGTTATGGATTCATTGGCACAACAAATGTTCGAATTAAACGGTGATGATGCTTTGGAAACCGTGTTAACTACATCCATGGATAATGGTGTAGAGTGTGGTAATGAAGTCAAGGAAGCCCTTGGTGATCTTAATTCACTACAAGGATGCCCGGAAACTCATAATATCTCTTTTATTTCTTTACCATGCAGTGATGAAAAGCTTGTACCTTCAATTGTTAAATCTCCAAAGTTAGAATTGAAACCTCTTCCCGACCACCTAAAGTACTTGTACTTGGGTGATAATGAAGAGTTACCCGTGATTGTTTCTAATGAGCTTAATGATTTACAGGAGCAAAAACTTCTAAGGGTGCTAAGGAAGTACAAGACGGCCATAGGATGGACAATTGCCGATATCAAGGGTATTAGCACTGCCGTTTGTATGCACAAAATTCGTTTGGAGGATGATGCAAAGCCTACTAGGGAAGCGCAACGTCGTTTGAATCCTCCCATGATGGAAGTTGTGAAAAAGGAGATACTCAAGCTTTTGGAAGTGGGTGTTATCTACCCCATATCCGATAGCAAGTGGGTAAGGCCGGTACAAGTGGTACCAAAGAAATCGAGGTGTGACGGTGGTGGAGAATGATAAGAATGAACTTGTCCCAACTCGTGTGCAAACCGGTTGGAGGGTTTGTATTGATTATATAAAATTGAATGCCACCACTAGAAAAGATCACTTTCCTTTACCTTTTATTGATCAAATGCTTGAACGTTTAGCTGGACACTCTTACTATTGCTTTCTTGATGGCTATTCGGGTTATAATCGGGTTGTGATAGCACCGGAGGACCAAGAGAAAACCACTTTCACTTGTCCTTTCGGTACTTTTGCTTATAGAATGATGCCTTTTGGCTTGTGCAATTGTAACGGACAGGTAAATTTTCCCTCTAACGGGTTGGATTCCAACCCGTCCAGAAGGGACAAACTCCCTGTACGTCACTCGAAAGAAAAAAAAAAAAAAAGTATAGCGATGAACAAAATATAAGCTAGATAACATTTCTGGACTAGTCTAGTTAGGTCCGAAGAATTAGAAAAATTTGAAGTCCATTGACATTTCTAGCAACTCAAATGTGGAAGCATGCATACAGATAGAGAGTTGGATTATAAGAATTAAAATAAGACTTGTCCAAATGGGTCCATTTATTTTAAACATTTAAAACAGGCATTCATGATATTGGCATTACTAATATAGTTGCGAAAATATGAAAATGCACAAGTGAAAGTTCAAACAGATTGTAATAGTATATATAAAATGACCTGCAATATGTATTCAAATCGATAAAAATGAGATCCAAATAGAAAAAAATCCCACCACTAGTATTACTTAATTACTAGAAGAAAAACATGTAAAGAGGAAACATACTACGCAGATCACTTCAAAATTTAGCCAAAGTTAACGTACACAGTGCACCTCTTTTTAACAGTAAGAAAACAAGCCAAGATACATGAGAAGAAAACAAGTTCCAAAGGAAAGTGACCTGTACATACTAAGGCTTGTGAATACATATATTAATATTCCAAAAGAAAATATAAGTTCCATAAGAGCAACTACATTCGCCGGAATATGGACAGACCTTAAAACTTTACCAACTTAACACAAACACATCATTTCCTTGCAAAATAAACAGCCACTATATACATCAAAAGCATGGGAGATATCCACAAAATAACGACAAGAAAATAGACATGGATAATTTGCATTTTAACTACCCAGCAACCCCGTGATATACATATCATATACACCAAAAATACTAACTTTGGCGCGCTAAAAGCCTGCCGTAAGCTACGCCCGACTTATCACTGCAAGCTCCTCTCGTACTCGTGGAAAACAAAACTAAAGGGAGTGAGCCACAACTCGGTAGGGGTTATAAAGGTACGGAACCTCGCGAAAACATAAGGAAATGACAAGAGCAGCAGCTAAAATGATATACAAAATGAAAGCATTTCGCAACAGAAATTCATAATGAAACAAATGGCTGTAAATCAAGTTAAGTGACTCTACTATTCTTTTGGCCAGCGCCGATGTCAGGGTAGTTCTGGTTACCAGCCACCGTTACAGCTAACGGTCTTCCGGGTAGCCACTCGTAAGTGGGGGGCCCCAGTGGGCCTGACATTTCTAAAATAGAGTCGTCTAGTTTCCTATTAGGCTTGTTAGTAAGAAGGAAACTCTCACAATGCACATTACAGCCAATATACATTTCAGAAAAGAAAGTAATTCATTTACTGTATACGATGAAATCATTCCATAAAATCTTCCCAAAGCACATAGACAAGTGGTTGGTTAAACATTGCCAGAAATATAAATCATAAAACAGAGCTACAATGTCATAAGAGCTCAAATGAAGGAGACGTACACAATTGGACTGAAATCCGCAAACACAATTCGTAAGTCAAGCATTGTTTTGAAAATGTTTGAGCTGTAAAGCTGAGATGAGGAAAGAAATAATCTATCCAAGGGATTTCAAAACTCGGTTAAATAATGGAATTCCAATTACATAGTTGATTGGGTCATTTTTTACAAACAGTTGGTAGGTTGGAAAAGAAATATTCAATCAATACTTGAGTTATAATGAAAAAATAAAAATGGCATCAGTTAAGAACAAATTCCTTTACAATGAAAACGTTTCGGAAGTACTCGGATAAATGTTTAGAAATCAAGTGGAAAAACAAACGTTTGTCATCATAACTCACTTTATCAAATTGACATACTAAAACTAAAGGGACAAAAGGTAAAAGTGAATAATCAAGTTTAAGCACACCAAAGTAAGTCTTGCATTTGTAAATTAAATCAGTGACAATGGTGGTCACAGCTAATATCAATCTAAGACTTTGAAATCAACTAAAAGATACCAGTGGAGAAAAAAAGTGGTTCCATGACCATTTCGAAACCAACTGATGCCCCATCGAGGTAAAGACAAACAAGTTAATTCAAACCATTCCTTTAGTAACAGTGGATCAATTGGGAAGAAAATAAAAATAAACAAATCGATAGTCATGAATTAAGAATTTAGGTCAGGGATTTACAAATCTTAACATCAGACCATAAAGAGAAGATATCCCAAATTTGAAAGAGCTTCAAATACAAAATCAGTCAAGTCACAGATTATTAGAAAAGTTAAATCCAAAGACCACAAAACTAAAAGCACAAATTGAAATACCAGATGCAAACGGTGGAGAAAACCCCTACCTTCGTAGATTAGATTGTTCCTTGGAAAAATACGGATGGTAGACTATGCTCAAAATTGAGTCTCAAGATCAAAACAGTTCATTTGCTGGAAGTAATTTTTTTTTTTTTTTCTTTTTTCTTTTTTTTTTTTGAGTAGAAACGGTGGTAGGAGAACGGGGGAGGAAGAAGGGTATAGGAAAAACCAATAGAGATTTGCAATTTAGAGTTAAACTTTATAAAAAGGTCGATTAAGTCCCTAGCTGCTCATGTCAAAAACGTGGCGCTCATGCGTCAATTCCCATGACACCTACTAATTAGACTCATTAATTTCACTAAGGGATAGCCATTTAGCCAAGAAAACCTAAACTTGGTTTAGGGCACTCTCTATTTTTTTTCTAAGCATCTGATACTTGGATCACACGAGCTCGCTACGCAGTTCTAGCCAAATGGGTTAGGCTCGGCTCAATGCCTAAGAGAAATTTTAGTGACGTTACACCATTACCCACTAAAAAAGGAATTTGGTCCCCAAATTCAAAACTAAACAGATGAGCATCAGCCAACCATTTGTTGGGTTGGGAAACGATACTTGTATATAGTTCAATAATTGTTTCAAATCATGGAAGTTTTAAAAACAATCATTAACTTATTACGTATTAAGGAAATGGGAAAATGCTCATATACTATATGGATAAAGAAAACAGAAAACAAAATGGAGAGTCAGTTGGCAAACTTTATAAAGTTCAAATTTTCTAAAACAGTAACCATGTGTTTTGTAGTTGGGGGTTATGTGGAAGGAAAACAAATATTCAAACATTGATTCAGTACCTTAAAGTTCTAATGGAAATAATGCTGGAAAGTCAGGAAAATGATAAAAGCACCTTACTTTTGTTATAAAACTGACAGCGCAAAATAAATCCAATTTCGATGGAAATCGTGCAATGTGAATAAACTTTTCTTTATGGTACAACAAAATTTCATTTTTAAGGCTCATTTGTTAAAACTTTGCATGAATGATAGCTTCATCGAGTTAGCTAATTTACTAGGCAGTTAAATCAAAGGTGCAACAAGATCTGACCTCAAAAGAAATCCCAAGGAACCAAGTTCAAATCTATGAATACGGCTGACCTAAGTAATAAGACCATATAAATGAATGGGTAAGACCGGTATCGAATAAGAATTTAACGCGAGAACTAAAAATTAGGAAGTTACCCTCAATAATGGCATTTTCTGCTTCGCCCTTAACCTCTGCCACATGGTTTAGCTTTCCTTGAACGTTCGGTCGTCTTGGTTGGAAGGGTGGCGCATGGGTACGTGGTTGGTAAGGCTGTCTCGCATAAGAATTCGTCTTCTGTGCGGTCGGTTGTTGAGGTTGATTCGCGTTTTGTGGCATCGGTGGTGGTGGAACGGGACAATCTTTGACAAGATGATCATCTCCACATCGAAAGCAACCCTTTCCTTTGTTGGTTGTATGCCCAGAACGAGAGGGATCAAAACGTGGACGTTTCCGTTGAGGGGACGAATCGTTGTTATTCTTCTTCTTACTCGGCTCACTTTCTTCCCTTTCCTTCTGTGCTTTTATCCAGTTAGCTTCAATAGCTAATGCGGCTCCCAAAACCTTCTTATAAGTTGGGTGTTGTAGAGGAACAACTTGGGCACGGATTCCTGGCTTCAATGCATCTTCTAGTTTGCGAGCCTTCAATTCCGGGGTCTCGACAAGATGTTTTCCATAACGTTGGAGTTCATTAAATTTCTTGTCTAACTGAGTAACCGTCATGGTCCCCCTCGCTTCAAGGTAGCAAACTCGGCACACTTCGGGGATCGGATAGTGGGGGAAAATACTTGTCAAGAAACAACTTTTCGAATCTGCGCCCATGACACACTTGTTTCTTCTCCCATCCTCTTTTTTGATTCCCACCAATCGTCCGCATTACCACCAAACATATATGTAGCAAAGCGTACTCTATCTTCCTCGGCCACTAAATGTGCGTCAAACTCCTTTTTTATACCCTTTAACCACTTTTCAGCTTCTACGGGTTCTTCAGTACCATGGAACATTCTCTCACCAACCACTTTCCTGAATTCTTTTAAGTCTATAACATTATTGGGTCGCGCTTGGTTCTGGTTCCCAATAACACCAGCCATAGTTCGCACGGATTCTGCAAATTGCTCACAACTTGCTTTCATCATTTTTGCAATGACAAGATTTTTGGCTTTACCATTTCTCGCGGTAGCAACACCTTTTAGCTTAAGGACCCTCGGAGGCATCTTCAAAATACAAAGACATTTACTAGAGTTAGAAAATGTTAGTAATGTTCATTACTAACAAGCACAATAATATGTATATCACGGTTTACGGCTTTTCCCAATACCCCAAGACAAAACGACAAAATCAAATGACTCTCTCAACCAACAATCTGTTAGTTCGAGATGAAAACACTCAACACAAGTGATGCTTTGATTAACCCGTATCACATCAAACTACTGGAGTCTCATAACTAGCCAGTACTACAGTTGAAAATATTTTCAAATTCAGTCCATATACACGAATCACAATTCAATGGTGTGAAATAAGAAGACTCTTAACACATTTTTATACAAAGGATCCAGAGTATAAAAATCCAAACAAATCTTTGGGGAAATCGATCATTTTAGTAAAAACGTAAACCAAACACAGTCCGGTAAATCGGAACCTTTTGCTCTGATGCCAACTGTAACGGACAAGTAAATTTTCCCTCTAACGGGTTGGATTCCAACCCGTCCAGAAGGGACAAACTCCCTGTACGTCACTCGAAAGAAAAAAAAAAAAAAAAAAATATAGCGATGAACAAAATATAAGCTAGATAACATTTCTGGACTAGTCTAGTTAGGTCCGAAGAATTAGAAAAATTTGAAGTCCATTGACATTTCTAGCAACTCAAATGTGGAAGCATGCATACAGATAGAGAGTTGGATTATAAGAATTAAAATAAGACTTGTCCAAATGGGTCCATTTATTTTAAACATTTAAAACAGGCATTCATGATATTGGCATTACTAATATAGTTGCGAAAATATGAAAATGCACAAGTGAAAGTTCAAACAGTTGTAATAGTATATATAAAATGACCTGCAATATGTATTCAAATCGATAAAAATGAGATCCAAATAGAAAAAAATCCCACCACTAGTATTACTTAATTACTAGAAGAAAAACATGTAAAGAGGAAACATACTACGCAGATCACTTCAAAATTTAGCCAAAGTTAACGTACACAAAGTGCACCTCTTTTTAACAGTAAGAAAACAAGCCAAGATACATGAGAAGAAAACAAGTTCCAAAGGAAAGTGACCTGTACATACTAAGGCTTGTGAATACATATATTAATATTCCAAAAGAAAATATAAGTTCCATAAGAGCAACTACATTCGCCGGAATATGGACAGACCTTAAAACTTTACCAACTTAACACAAACACATCATTTCCTTGCAAAATAAACAGCCACTATATACATCAAAAGCATGGGAGATATCCACAAAATAACGACAAGAAAATAGACATGGATAATTTGCATTTTAACTACCCAAAGAACCCCTGATATACATATCATATACACCAAAAATACTAACTTTGGCGCGCTAAAAGCCTGCCGTAAGCTCTGCCTGACCATCTGCTGCAAGCTCCTCTCGTACTCTGTGGAAAACAAAACTAAAGGGAGTGAGCCACAACTCAGTAGGGGGTTATAAAGGTACGGAACCTGCGCGAAAACATAAGGAAATGACAAGAGCAGCAGCTAAAATGATATACAAAATGAAAGCATTTCGCAACAGAAATTCATAATGAAACAAATGGCTGTAAATCAAGTTAAGTGACTCTACTATTCTTTTGGCGGTAGCCGATGTCGGGGTAGTTCTCGTTTACCAGCCACCGTTACAGCTAACGGTCTTCCGGGTAGCCACTCGTAAGTGGGGGGCCCCAGTGGGCCTGACATTTCTAAAATAGAGTCGTCTAGTTTCCTATTAGGCTTGTTAGTAAGAAGGAAACTCTCACAATGCACATTACAGCCAATATACATTTCAGAAAAGAAAGTAATTCATTTACTGTATACGATGAAATCATTCCATAAAATCTTCCCAAAGCACATGGACAAGTGGTTGGTTAAACATTGCCAGAAATATAAATCATAAAACAGAGCTACAATGTCATAAGAGCTCAAATGAAGGAGACGTACACAATTGGACTGAAATCCGCAAACACAATTCGTAAGTCAAGCATTGTTTTGAAAATGTTTGAGCTGTAAAGCTGAGATGAGGAAAGAAATAATCTATCCAAGGGATTTCAAAACTCGGTTAAATAATGGAATTCCAATTACATAGTTGATTGGGTCATTTTTTACAAACAGTTGGTAGGTTGGAAAAGAAATATTCAATCAATACTTGAGTTATAATGAAAAAATAAAAATGGCATCAGTTAAGAACAAATTCCTTTACAATGAAAACGTTTCGGAAGTACTCGGATAAATGTTTAGAAATCAAGTGGAAAAACAAACGTTTGTCATCATAACTCACTTTATCAAATTGACATACTAAAACTAAAGGGACAAAAGGTAAAAGTGAATAATCAAGTTTAAGCACACCAAAGTAAGTCTTGCATTTGTAAATTAAATCAGTGACAATGGTGGTCACAGCTAATATCAATCTAAGACTTTGAAATCAACTAAAAGATACCAGTGGAGAAAAAAAAGTGGTTCCATGACCATTTCGAAACCAACTGATGCCCCATCGAGGTAAAGACAAACAAGTTAATTCAAACCATTCCTTTAGTAACAGTGGATCAATTGGGAAGAAAATAAAAATAAACAAATCGATAGTCATGAATTAAGAATTTAGGTCGGGATTTACAAATCTTAACATCGACCATAAAGAGAAGATATCCCAAATTTGAAAGAGCTTCAAATACAAAATCAGTCAAGTCACAGATTATTAGAAAAGTTAAATCCAAAGACCACAAAACTAAAAGCACAAATTGAAATACCAGATGCAAACGGTGGAGAAAACCCCTACCTTCGTAGATTAGATTGTTCCTTGGAAAAATACGGATGGTAGACTATGCTCAAAATTGAGTCTCAAGATCAAAACAGTTCATTTCTTTGGAAGTAATTTTTTTTTTTTTTTCTTTTTTTCTTTTTTTTTTTGAGTAGAAACGGTGGTAGGAGAACGGGGAGGAAGAAGGGTATAGGAAAAACCAATAGAGATTTGCAATTTAGAGTTAAACTTTATAAAAAGGTCGATTAAGTCCCTAGCTGCTCATGTCAAAAACGTGGCGCTCATGCGTCAATTCCCATGACACCTACTAATTAGACTCATTAATTTCACTAAGGGATAGCCATTTAGCCAAGAAAACCTAAACTTGGTTTAGGGCACTCTCTATTTTTTTTCTAAGCATCTGATACTTGGATCACACGAGCTCGCTACGCAGTTCTAGCCAAATGGGTTAGGCTCGGCTCAATGCCTAAGAGAAATTTTAGTGACGTTACAGCAATGCTCCAGCTACCTTTCAAAGGTGTATGGTAAGTATCTTTTCGGAATATGTTGAAAACATAATCGAAGTGTTCATGGATGACTTTAGTATCTTTGGTGATTCTTTTGACCTTTGCTTGAACAATTTGTCTCTAATCCTTGAACGATGTGTTGAAACAAATCTTGTGCTAAATTGGGAGAAGTGCCATTTCATGGTAACTCATGGCATAGTTTTAGGCCATATAATATCTTCTAAAGGCTTGGAAGTTGATAAATCTAAGATAGACCTTATTCGTGCTCTAACCCCTCCCACTACGGTGAGGGAGATACGCTCTTTTCTTGGTCATGCGAGTTTCTATCGTAGGTTCATCAAGGACTTTTCTAAGATAGCATCACCACTTTGTAACTTATTGCAAAAAGATGTGGTTTTTAACTTTGATGAGAAATGTATGGCGGCATTCAATCGTTTGAAAGAACTTTTGATTTTAGCCCCTATCATTAAACCACCGGATTGGAGTAAGCCTTTTGAGCTCATGTGTGATGCTAGTGATTATGCGGTTGGTGCGGTGCTTGGGCAACGTGTGGGGAGGCTTCCTCATGCTATCTATTATGCTTCTAGAACGTTAAATGAGGCTCAACAAAACTACACAACCACTGAAAAAGAGTTATTAGCTATTGTTTTTGCTTTGGAAAAGTTTCGCTCTTATCTAATTGGTACAAAAGTTGTTGTTTTTTCGATCATGCGGCGCTTAAGTACTTGCTTACAAAGAAAGAGGCGAAACCGAGGCTCATACGGTGGATTTTACTCTTGCAAGAGTTTGATATTGAAATCAAAGACAAGAAAGGGATTGAGAACACCGTTGAGGATCACTTGAGCCGACTTGCCGTGGACAAGGAGACTATCCCGTTGCGTGAAAGTTTCCCAGATGAGCAACTTTTCTCAATTGCCTTTGGAGAACCATGGTATGCCGATATTGTCAATTACTTAGTTTCTAAACAAATCCCAAAGAACTTGTCTCGTACTGAGAGGGACAAACTTAAGAGGTTAGGTAACCAATACATATGGGATGATCCATACTTATGGAAACATGGTAGTGACCAAGTAATACGAAGGTGCGTTCCCGAATCTGAATTTAATTCTATCTTGTCTTTTTGTCACTCTTATGCTTGCGGAGGACATTTTGGGAGTAAGAGAACCGCTCACAAGGTACTTGAAAGTGGTTTTTATTGGCCAACTTTGTTTAAGGATGCACATATATTTTGTACAACTTGTGATAGGTGCCAAAGAACCGGCAATCTAGGTGCCCGAAATCAAATGCCACAAACTTTTATCCAATTTATTGAAGTTTTTGATGTATGGGGTATTGATTTTATGGGGCCTTTTGTCAACTCCCATGGAAATTTTTATATCTTACTTGCGGTTGATTATGTCTCGAAATGGGTGGAAGCTAAAGCCACCCCAACTAATGATTCTAAAGTGGTTTTGATTTTGTGCAAGCCAATATTTTTGCAAGGTTTGGAATTCCAAGAGCCATAATTAGCGATGGGGGTTCTCACTTCAAAAACAGGTTCTTGCAAAGCTTGTTAAGGAAGTACAATGTGTCGCATAAGATTGCAACACCTTATCATCCCCAAACCAATGGACAAGCCGAGGTGTCTAACCGGGAGGTGAAATCTATTCTAGAAAAGACGGTGAATCCGACAAGGAAGGATTGGAGCATGCGACTTAATGATGCTTTGTGGGCGTATAGAACCGCATATAAAACACCTATTGGGATGTCTCCTTTTAGGCTTGTGTATGGTAAACCTTGTCACTTACCCGTGGAAATTGAGCATAAGGCGTTTTGGGCTATTAACAATGCAACATGGAGATGGATGGGGATGGAAAGCAAAGGAAGTTACAACTCCAAGAGCTAGAGGAGCTTCGCAATGATGCATTTGAAAGTTCACGGATTTATAAGGAAAAAACGAAAGCATTCCATGATAACATGATTTCTAGGAAACAATTTTGCATTGGGCAGAAAGTGCTTTTGTTTAATTCTCGCTTGCATTTATTTCCGGGTAAATTGAGGTCACGATGGATCGGACCTTTTATTGTTACTAATGTGTTTTCTCATGGTGCAGTGGAAATTCGTAGCATAGCTACAGGGAAAGAACTTAAAGTTAATGGACACCGATTGAAACCATATTATGAGAATTTCACTTCCGAAGTGGTGGAAGGAGTTAACTTTGTGGATGTACTCCCTCTGGAGGAGTCATAGAAAGCAAGGAGATAGTCGGGCTGACGACTTTAAACCAAGCGCTAATTGGGAGGCAACCCAAAGGATGAGTATTTCTTGTCTTGTATTTATTTCTTTTCTTGTTTTTAGTTTTTCTTGTTTTGTTTTTACTTTGTTTTTGCTGATTTCTTATTAGGATTTCCCACCTTGACTTACTTTGGACGATTCAATTTACATTGAGGACAATGTAAAGTTTAAGTGTGGGGGAGTGGTTTATGTTGTAAATTTTTGCAATTTTTCAACTTTTTTGTGAACTAGTGAATAAG
This sequence comes from Papaver armeniacum, assembly GCA_023531295.1. Taxonomy (NCBI): domain Eukaryota; kingdom Viridiplantae; phylum Streptophyta; class Magnoliopsida; order Ranunculales; family Papaveraceae; genus Papaver; species Papaver armeniacum. The sequence goes on along the minus strand of JAJJWW010013823.1, from coordinate 200,546 downwards.
AAAACTCCAACTTATGGTTAGTTTAGAGTCACATAGTGTACATGTCGCTAAGATTACATCGAGAATCTCATACTAGTGACTGAACTTAGAGATGACAGAGAACATGATCGGGTTTCTTAATTGTATGAGAGTTAAAGTTGGATTTAACCATGCCGGTGACAAATAAGGTGCAGATCGAATTCGGTATTAGAACAAAGTGATCCCCTATAGTGGAGACTACCCAAGTTACATAATGTGAGGCACCAACCTTCAATTCTTTGTACCTGTCTAAATTTGTGCTTTTAGAGTGTGTGTCACTGTACGTAAATTCCGGGCAGAATGGTGAGCTGTCCAATTTCCCACCATAGAAGCACTATTTTGATCTCTTGAGTGCTATTTGTCAATCATGTTGGTGACATCGAATTGCTAACTTACATACCACTTGTGATCTTGTTCGCAGTTAGCACCATCCACCTTATCTCTCTCTACACCAACAGATCCATAGAAACACCATCATCATCAACAAGAGGAGCATCACAAATTCGAAGGAAAGTTGAACACGTTCGAGGTTTACAAGCAACGATACAAAAATGGGCAGATTTCAGATTTGAGTAAAGCAACAAAACAGGGAGCAGAATTTTTATAAGTTGAAGACTATTATACAAGAGTGGAAATTATTAAGGATGAGAATTCGAGAAGTCTATGATATCAAGACATATAAGTTGTGAAGATTCAAGCGGTAAAGTACTTATACCATGGCATTGTACTTACATTTTTATTTTATTTGTATTTTGTTTTCTCTTGTCTCAATTAAAAAAAAAAAAAAAGACAAGAGAAAAATGTTATTTTTGTATTTGTTTTAATTTTTATTAAAAAAAAAAAAAAAAAAAAAAAAACAAAAAAAAAAAAAAAAAAAAAAAAAAGAAAAAAAAAAAAAAAAAAAAAATGAAGAAAAAGGAAAATTTTTTGGTTTTGTATAGTTTGTTTTTATTTTTGTATTCTTTCAATAAAGCCAATGGAAAGAAGGAATATCTATAATGAAGTTTCAAGCGACAAGGAATTTGAGGGAAAAAATCATATTGTCGAGATTCTACGAAGTTCAAGAGTTATCATCAAGAGTTGAAGACCGAAGACGAAGATGAAGACACCGAAAGAAGACCGAAGACGTTTCTATGGATGCTGTGAGAGTGGTGCTAGCTGCACGCCGAACGGATACAAGGTAAGTAAGCATATTCCCACCTTCGTTAAATGGTTTGATTTCCTTTCGAAGAGATCGTCAGAAAAATGGGTTTTCAAAAATATATAAAAGATGTGGGTTTTCAAAATACTTCGGAGGGTTTTGCCTTCCTACCATTCAACGTGTCTCAGGATTCTCTCTTCATTCCAACCTGGACACATGTGTGACCCATAAAGAGTCATTTTTATTATTGAGAGCAATATCATAAAACCCTTTCTTGTGAGGCGAGAGTCGAGACTTTCGATCACTCCGAACCCGAATTTTAGTCGAGAAGGGATGGTTATCTCTCTCTCAACTTTTAAGAATGAGATTGTGTTCATTTATGTGTCTAACTTCTTATGACTAGTGTGCGAATCTCTATGTCTTCTTAGCGCGTTGGATACTATCATTACGGAGAACTAGTAAGTTGGTGATATAGGTTTTGTGGGTATATCTCTAGTAAACCCTCACGAGACTATAACTCGTCCACTAGGGACACCTAGGGGTTTAAAGGCTTGTTATTTATGCTAAAAGTGATCGTAGCCTCGACGACACGGAGTTGTTGTATTTTATTGTTTTATTTGATTTGCTCGAGGACTAGCAAAGTCTAAGTGTGGGGGAATCTGATAGGTGTAGAATGCACCGTATTTACTATATAGAGTTTATGCTTTCTTTGCTATTTTTCATGTGAATTATGTATTTTATGTTTGCTTTTGAGTTTTATAGGTGCAATGGAGTCACCGAGAACAAAAGGAGAAGAAATCACTCATTTAAGCGGAAAAGAGCAAAAGGCGAAGCCATCGGCGAAAGAACGAGGCCATTCCGGTTCCGTATGAGAAGGTTACAAGCAAAGTCAACAATTAAACTTGTCGGTTCCCAAGGACTGACAATGCAAAGAGATTTCTTGGTGGCCCATATCCATCGGTCGGGGTGTTTAAATCCTGTCCCAATACGACATTAGTCCTACATTAGGTCGAATGGACCTATTCTTCTTCATTTCTACTCCAATCTGATTTTTACTCGTCATTTGTATGAGATGAGATTGTGTTAATGGTGAAATCGCTACTTTTTGAGTAATTGGAGATGGGATTCGAAGCGAGAACAGTTGGAGGTTAGGGTTGATGCTAGAGATTGATTAAAAGGAGAACAAGAACAATTAGGGTTCCTATTGGAGGAGAAGAAATGTTGTTGTTGGCAGAGATTCAGAAGTTGACAAATTGTTGATCTGTTGCTGTTGGTTTGATAAATAGTTGGATGGGTTGCCTCATAGTCGGTTTCCAAGTAACATGGAAGGTTGAATTTGTGGGCTCAAGGAAGTGGTGGTGTTTTTGCCATGTTAACAAGATCTGAAATAGGTTGTTGGTTGAATGCAAGCAGAATTGCAGGTGGCGAAGCAATTGTGGTACTGAACTCATGGAGGAGTCTGTAGTGCAGTCAATAGAACAGAGTTTGGGTCAATCCGTCTGGTTTTGAGTTCAGTTCCAAACTGAAAAAAAGAGGTCTCATAAGCCAGGAAGGATGGGTCTGGTTTGTGTGTGAAGTTGAATGCTGCAGGGAAGGTGATGATTGGTTCTGGTGATTAGAATGAACTCAAGAAAATGGAATTGGGAGTTGGTGGTTAAACTGAATTGTAGAAGGTTATGTGGTTGAGCCATTAAACTTAGCATGAGTTTCATATGAGAATGAGGAGTTCAGGTCTAGAAGAATGCAGTATGGTTATGCTACTGCAATGAACTGAGTTATGGTAGTCTTGAGATGATATTGTTGTGTTGATGCACAGGTCTTGAGCAATTGATGGTGGTGGTATGAGTGTAGGGTTGTTGTTGAGCTGTTGGAGTTGCTCAGATGGTTTTGCAGGTGTGATGATGGTGCCCTGGCTCTAGTTGCAGCTATTGAATGCAAGTAGATGGTTAGGCAGATATGGACTGGCTCTGGCAGGTTGGGAGTGTTTTTAGATGGTGGTTGCAGCTGGCAAGATGGGTAGCTTCAGGTTATGAGCTGCAATTGATACACTGAACTGGTGGCTATTCTCAGCTCAACATGACCAGTGGAGAGAGCATAAATTACAAGGGGTTGTGTGAGTTTGCAGGAAAGGTTGCAATGGTCAGCTGTTGACGGTGATATGCAGGCAAGGCTGGTGGAGAGAGAGCTGTAATGGGTCTCTGTTTTGCAGCAGTGATGGCAATTGTGGTTTTGATGTGAAGGCAAAGTGGTTCAATGGAACTGTCCTGGTGATGTTATGGAGATGGCAGGTCTGAGTTCCAGAGTGCAGGTGATGGGAATTGTGGTTCAGGGCAATGGAATTTTTATGGAGGCTAGCTGGTGATAGTTAGGTATTGCTAAGGCTGAGATGAAGTTGCAGCTGGTTTTGTTACAATGGCCAGGAATGAGTCTGATGCTGTGAGCTGCAAAAAATTGGCTTGGGATTATGCTGAACTAGTGTTGAGTCTGATATTGCTTTGGGTTCTGGTGGAGTTGCAGGCAGTTTAGCTGGTCTTTGTTGGTGCATAAGTCTTGAGTTGGGGGTGGTGCTCAATTTAGACAGAGCTACAGCTGAGTACAGGGAATTGCAGGCATGGTTTGTGATGCTGTTGTCCTGTGTTGAATGAAGAACTTGAGATGGATTCGGGGTTGTTTTGAATTAGCGGTGCAAACGAGCCGAAATGCAAGGAAGACTGAGTCATTGGCTGTTGAAGTTGAGTGATGGAATTGAATTGATACTGCAGATTACAAGGAAATGTGCAAGCCATTATGGTTGGGGATTGAAGTAGTGATGCACCATCTTAGTGCAACACAGAATTTGGCTTTTGCAAAATTGCCTTGGCCTGGCAAACCAAATAAACTCAGATCAGCAGAGCCCAGTTAGCTCTCATGCACAGCTGACTCACATCTGAGTCATGATCTGAACGAGTTGACCAGACTTGACTCGGTGCTGACCGAGTTGACTCGCCGATCCGACCCGTTGACCGGTGACCGGGCGGACTTTGCCGGTCACCTGGGATGTTTTCTGGCGACTTTTCCGGCCGATTTCCGGCGACCACTTTTGGGACATATTTTCTACATGGGTTTCTCCTTCTTATGGCCTTGGTGGATTTTCATCTAATGGACTTTGAAGACTAGACATAATTTTAGAAGTTGGAGAAAAGCTATAAAGGGAAGGTCTTCTACAACTTATGATATATCTTATTCTTGGAATTTTGGAGAGCCACTTTGTTTACGCTTATAGGGTTTGCTTTTGTTCTTCTTCTTCATTATTTTATTATTGAATATTGATTATGATGAACTCCATAGCTATGAGTAGCTAAACATCTTATTGGTTATGGGATAAAAGTTGATTTCTCAACATGCTTTTGATTCAATGAATTAGTTTTGTCTCAGTAATTATTGTTTGTGATTCACAATTAATAGTGTTATAAGATTTGAAAACTTGTTAGGTTGAGTCCTAATCAATCCGATTTGTGTTCATCTCTAGAGCTATATTAGGGTTTTCAATACGAAAAAGTTGTTTATCCCTGATTCTAAGTAGCATAATTGTGGTTAGTGCTTGTAGTGATATATCCTACTAGTCACAAGTGAATCATAACTTTTGTTAAAACGTCTAGTGCTTTTACACATTCGTTTGCATTGATGAGTCTTATTCCATAGAACTTATTGCTTTTAGGGAGTTAAATCTAATTGTGCTTTTACACTTTAGGTTGCTTTCTACGAAGAATTCACATATGCATCTTTTAATGTGGTTGTGATGAAAACAGGGAATTAACGGGTTATACTTGCGATCAAGGTATCCTAGGACTTTTAATAAATACGAGATTAAAATACCAATTCTAATCATTGATGAAAATACATGTTTGTGAATGATACTATCCCTTGACCAATATCTTCTCCTTATTGATTTCTCAAATTATTTACTTTGCTTTCAACTATTTTTAATTCTTAAATACAACAAACATACCCCTGGGTTACTTAGAAACTGAAAATTACATAACAACAATTGCCTCTCTGTGGATACGAACTCTTCCTTACCTTGTGCTTCATTTAAATTTAGTGCGTAAGAAAGTGAAATTATTTTTGACGGATTGACACACGATCACCAATTCCACTCGGCATAGGAAATTTGATGCACTGATGGAGTGTTGACGCTACCGCCTTAATTGCATGTACCCAAGGTCTCCCTAACAATATATGGTACGGCGATTCCGTATCCACTATACTTAATGTTACTTGTGTTTCAATTTCTCCGAGTAAAATTTGTAATTTTATCTCCCCTTTAGGTACAGTTATAGATTTTCCAAAACCATGAATATAATATTTTGGAGAACTCATTTCTTCATCTTTATATCCTAATTTTTTGTAGGTATGGTAAAACATGATACTCACCAAACTCCCTGTATCCACCAAAGTTCTATTTATTTCCCATTCTTCCGCCGCGCTTTTGCCGATTCTTCTCTTTTCTCGCTTGCATTTATTGTGATTACTAGTGGAGATATATGATTCAAATTTTCTCTAGGTACTTCTGCTGCTGTGAATGTTATTTTCTGCTTTTCCCATTCCTTCAAAGACGATGTCTTCTCCTCATCTATGATCTTCTTTCCTTCAAAATCTCGTTTATGTATCCTTCCTCTGATGCTTTCGTGAAACTCATTAATCATTTCCTTTGTAATCGAACCGTTCTCCATGTCTTAATTCAAATGATCTCAACTGTAATCTTCTATTTTTAATCTTCCAGTCCCTGTTTCTAGCGCATATGTAGTTGCAGGAAATCCTACACTACACCCCTCACTCGAATTTACTTAATCAATCTATTAAAGATGGATAATAATGTGTTTTATTAATTATTCTCTTGAAAGGTTTACAAAGAAATGTAGAACAGAGCTAAAGAAGTTACATTCACTCTTAATTTTCTCTCTCCTAATGACTTGCTTCACAATTCAAAAAGACCTCTCCCTTACAAATGTACTTACTCGACCCTTTATATAAGGAATTACATAGTGGATGACAAACTAAGCTGTCCTTTATTTTCGGAATCGACTCACGAATCCTCGCGAATGTGTAATCGCTTGTCCTCGCGACACTCCTAAATCTCGCCAAGTCTTCACACTTTCCTCATGTTCTGACTGTCGTCATTTATTACGTCATTTATTTACTTCCATGCGACTTCTTCGCGACGCAGTCGTTTATTAATCTCGCGAAGTATTGGAGTTGCGATATTCTGATCCTACAGTTTTTATAAAAACAATTTTCTTAGCAAAACCTTGTTATGTTTTTGACGTAGGACTGTTTTTTCTTTTTCTGCTTTCGATTGAGTTGAGTTGTTGAGATTAAACCATCAAACTAGGTTGTTTCTTAAGCTGTACAAGCGAGTTATTAGAAGATTCGCAAGCTCCCGAAATAACATCTTTTGATGTTAGTAGAAGCTAGAGTGAAATTCTACCTTGCCGTACACCTTTTCGTCTCAAGACTCTAATGGTTGAAGTACATGGGATGCTAGATTTATCGTTTAAAGTTTACCCATGTGATTAAAAGCTCGATTTCGTTACATTTGTTTTCACTTATCTAATCCTTGAAAAGCTCACGGAATTTTAGTTTCAAAGAAAAAACTTGTTTAGTTATTTTCACCGTCTTGATTTCGTCAAGTAAGTGACCTAAGATCTCTTACATTATGAGTAAGGGATTCCGGTCGGGGAAGTTCGGTTAATCCTCTTATGTCAAGTCAAGTGTTTCCTGTTGAGTTAAGTTCGCCTCGTCTTCGATCTATGTCAACCGTTATAACACCTCAAAGCTCCCTAATGCATCATCTTTGATGGCCGGTAGAAGCTAAGTTGAAACGTTATTTCGCCGCTTAAATCTTCTTAGTGAGTTAAATAAAGTATAATAGTAGTGGAGACAAAACTAACTCGAAGACATCGAGTTTAGTTTTTCGGAAACTACGGCTGAAGGGGTATAGTGAGCACTTTATTAATAAGTCTCATCTGGAATGGATCCTACACTAAAAGCCATACATCATCAGTAGCAAACCACATGAATCCTGTGGTGCGACCATATTCGGGAATTTCCGGCAACCCGTATAGGTAGACCGTCAGCACAACAGCTGATGAAGGTTATTATCAAATAGACGCATTTATGTGTCTATTTTGATCTCAATTATGTGTATTGTTAGTGCTCGATTTTATACTTATTTGATAATTTTATGTTTTTGTAGGTGTTTTTGGAGAAATAAGCTTTTGCGGGAAAATTGGCTCGAAAAGTGGTATTTGCGCTCGTGGGAGAAAATTACTATTCGGACCACTCATTTTGGATAAGGGGTACCTCAATTACTAAGGGGCTTCCACTTGTTATTTACACCCAAGTGCTAAAGGGATTCCAGCGCTGGATAAGGGGAGGTCATCCTCTTTGTTTGAAAAATCCATTTTGGCGGGAATTTTCTACGGTGAATGGCAGAGTTGGATTCGACTTTTGGACGTGTCTGGCAGAGATTCAATCACGAAGATTGTTTGGGTTGGACTATACTCGACTAAACAGGGCTGTTACAAGAGATTTCACGGATTAAACTGTGCTGGATAATCGGTTCTCGGCTAAACAAGGAATAAGCTTATTCACCTGCGTAAAGTTTGGATTAATTTTTGAAGAGATTTTCGCGAGCTTTGTTCTTGGATATGGATCAATATGGGCTTGATACGAGTAGAAAGGAGCGGTGACGTGTTTTGGGAAGTTAAAAAGGAATCAAATCCTTGTTTTCTCGGGAATTATCTAAAACAGGAGACTATGAAGCACGGATACTGATACGGGGATACGGATACGGGGATACGATACGGGGATTCGTCCATTTTCAAAAATTTGGGATACGGGATACGTTAGGATACGTGTATTAATTAAAAAATATTTAATTTATTAATAGTGAAAAGAATCACTTAAAGTATGAAAATTCTAAAATACTATCTGGAATATCAAAAAAAAAAAAAAAAAAAAAAAAAAAAAAAACATCACTTATCAATATTGAATAAGAATGTTATGGTTAGACATTTATATACTTGCTTCAATAGAATAATTTTCGATAAATACGAATATATTATATATCTAAAAATATTTAACATATTCTCGTATATAAATATTTGGCAATATATAATATATATATATATATATTATACTATAAGAGGTGTCCCCTCTAGAGTATCCGAGAAGTATCCAAAAAGTATCTCATACCCTTTTCGTAATTAATAAAAAGGGACACTTTAAATGGGGTGTCTGATACGTATCCCCAAGTGTCTGACACTGATAAGGCGTCCGACACGGATACGTCACCCATTTTTGAGGTGTCCGTGCTTCAGAGGGAGTAATACTCGGCTGCTGTTTTTAGTTATTACGTGAACTGAATAGAGAAAATATCTTCTGTTCGATTTGTTTCTATCCTAAGAAAAGTTTTGAACATCTATGATTTAATCAAAGCCGCGTACGGAAGATATATGGAGAAGAAAAGTCTGAGACTTTCGTATGAAGAAAATAGAGAATTTAATCGGGTTCGGATGGTACTGTGATAGAAAAAAACACTAATACGAGTCACAGAAGGGGTGTCGAGACTTTGGGGATATTCCTGGGTAGTTGCAGAGAAGAAACAAAGTTTACAGAGGTGCGGGAGCAGCAAAGGTGAAGAAGAAAAGAGTTACATTTGACACCATAAAAGGGTCGTTCTCAAGAACCCTAGAACACGAAGAACATAAGACGCACAAGGGACGCAGAAGCAGTCTTAGTTTAAACATCACAACAGAAGTATCGATGTTCATCACTAATAGATCACGTATCATAAGCTTGTCATCTTTTATCTGTAATTTCAACACCCGTTGTAAGAGCCTGTTTATGTAACGTCACTGCTGGCGTTGCAAACTGTCTTCTTTATTAGTTTTCTCTTGTTTTTCACCTATTTGAGCTATGAACAATTATTTTGAGCACGTGAATAATATGAGGAGCTAAACCCCATCATTGGGACAACGGAGGAAGCTCTATTTCATCCATGTGGTAATTTAATTAATTTTTTATTTACTTTTTGCACCAATTTTAATTGAATTAAGGTTTCTATTAATTACATGTGACTTTGTTTGATGGAGCATGCTTAGTCCTAGGGATTCTTGATGCGCCATACTTATGATCTACAAGTAATATTTTATGGAATCTATTTTGGCAAAGAATAGAGTTAATATTTATTTTGTTTTGAGCGATAATCGCCTAGGATTAATTTCTGAACCACTTGAATATGAAAAACAGTGAAATCCTGAGTCCTAGTACCTCTCGATATTTGTGACAACCTTTTGTATATATTTTCTATTATTAAATTCTGAAACCAAATCTTTACAAGCCCGAGTTGAACGAACTTTTACTACCATTTTCTACAACAACATAAAAATCACATCAATTTTTGACGCCGCCGACGCGGACTTGTATTTAGGTTTTAGGTTTTAGGTTTTATTATTTCTATTTTTATTTTTTATATTTTTTGTTCTCTTTTACGCCTTTGGTATTTTTCGATTCTTTTCAGATTTGGAGCGAAGCTACGAGGAAAGAAAAAGTGATATAAAAGGAAAGCATCGCCAAAGAAGGAAAGAAAAGAGGAATCTGAAAGGAGTGAAGAAGAAGATTTTGTATATAGTTATTTTGTTTTATTTTTATAAACTGTAAATAGGGTTGTATTTTTGTAATTTTCCTTTTTATTTTTGGACATTTTTTTTTGGATGGACATTATTTTTCAAACCCTAAGGAAGGGTTGAAATTAAATATAAACTGCTTTGCGGGGAAGGACGACGCATGTATCTGTCTCGGCCCCTCGGGTTCGTACACTGACATCGAAGTCGGTGGCCTGAGTCGACTTCAACGGTTCATCGCCCGTCTGGTACGGGAGGTAAGACTCTATCCACCCACGAATCCCCTGTCAGTGGGTTTTATTCTCGTGTGACAACTCACACCCTCGCAAATAAAATGTCGAACTCGTATTACAATAGCCAATACAACGAATATCCGATCGAGTTTCAAAATGGACGTTACTACTTTGACCATAGTGTGAATAGTGGTTGGGAACATTAGCCTTTTCAAGGTTATGGCTCATACCATGATGAGCCCAATTACTATCCACACACGCACGGGTCATACGAGCAAAATTCTTATGTTTCTCCTTTAGAAGAGTCTCTCAGGAAATTAGAGGAGACGACACGTAGGTTAGCTAAGATGAATAACTTAGTTTATGACGAAAGAGAACTTTCTATAGAGGAATCCCTCAAGATGATAGATGAGACGAACGAAAGAATTGCTCAAAATAATCTTGATTTCCAATACAGTGTTTCCAATAATACCCTTGAAAATGAAGATAGTTATTTGCATAATCAAGATGACGAGGATAAAATTGGTAACACTACTTGTTTAGATGAGGTTCAACCATTTTCATGTTATTATAATAATGATTATGATGAGGATAGTGCTGATAAAGAGTTTGAAATAAGTAGCCATAGTGATCAGGAATTTGTTACTCCAATTGAGCTGAATAATGATAATGTTTCTAGTTCAAATCCAAATAATTTTAACAATTATTCACCCATTCAAAAGGACGAGGATTTGACTAGAGATACCACCGTTTTAGACGATGTATTATTTACTTTCGATTACGAAGCTAATAATGGTTTAGAGGAACTAGTTTCTTCTGAGAATATTGTTTTAGAGTCTAGCGATTTAGAAACATTAGTCTTAGACAAAGAAAATGAACTCGTAGAGATGAGTGAGGATGAACCTGACTTAGAAGAATCAATTGACCATTTTCGGAATCGATGACCTTGAAATTAGGGAAGTTGTGACTAGTCTTTCTAGAGACACTGAAAACTCTAAGTTTGGGGGTGATTATCATTCTCCATGTGCCGTAACTCTTAGAAAGGTCCCTCACTTCGTACTTGACATATGTGCCTCAACCATTTTACAAGATTATCTTCATACATGTTTTCCTGAACCTAGTGATGTCCATAGGGAAGTTCAGTTGTTAGAAACCCACCCTCTCGGGTTGATGTGGTTTATTCAAAGCTATGATACCCAGTTGACTTTGTTTTCCCACCAAATATTTTTCAACCAACAAAGGAACGTATAAGTTTCAGATGTGTCAATTAATTAGTTTTGAGATCAAACCTAATTATTTTAGGAGAATAAAAACGACACATTTGCTTAAGATTGACTGCCAGTTTCATCGTGGTCAATTGTGTGAGTCAAAACTGATTGACTTTAAGGATCTGCAGTTATTTAGGTTATTATTATGTGCTTCTAAATTTTTATTTGAGTTTTTCCAGACTCTAATACCTGAATCGGATCTTAGATATGAGGAAATGCAACCCATGAAAATACTTGATTTGGACCCAGTTATAGAACTCAACTCCGAACCACGGCTAGATGTAGTTGTCTTAAACAGAAACTAGACAAGGGTGTGCATTATTTGTTAATTTTCTTGGCATGTTGCGATTCCTTTTACTTGTGATAGCTCTATTTGGTTTTGATGACCCACAGAAATTCTGGCTATTACTTTATGATTCTATGAGGTGACTAATCCTTTCTTAGTCTGGCTGAAGACTTCAAACTTAGCACTTCTTGGGAGGTAACCCAATATTCATGCAACACGGTAATATCTTTCCTTATCTCTTTGCTTTAAATGGTAACAATTTCTCCTTGTTCATGCTTTTAATTTTATCTTTAGAACATTGAGGACAATGTTAGATTTTAAGTTTGGGGGTATGGGAGAAACTTTTAGTTGCATTATTAAACTCCAGAGCCTAGAAATTTATGTTTATTAAGGATGGCACTAACCAATCTAAGTGGATGGAAGCATTTTGGTTGTAGGAGTTGAGAAACCAATCTGATTAGATGGCAACATCTAAAGAGTCTATTCATAAAAGCACACAGCTCAGGTGTTAGAAATAACATGATAGTTTCACCATATCTCGTTGAGTCCTTTTCACTTTTGTTTTTATTTTGTTTTGTTTTTAAACTATGTTTCTCTAAGTGATTAGGTGGGGCCCACGAATCAAGTTGTTACCAATGCTAAGGTGAATTAGAGTGATTGAGAAAAAAAAAAAAAAAAAGAAAAGAGAGAGAAATTGAGACCAGTAGGAATAAATTCAATAAAGTCGACCACCGGAACCCTTGTATATGCCAATTGTGTTGACCTAGAGTTAGGATTATCGACCACCGGTTCCCTTGTATATGCCGGTGTGTTGATATTAGTCGACCAGTATCTCACCCATTAGGATAGGTTCATTTTGGCGGAGGCCTTCAGACAGATATGGGAAACACCATTCACTTAGCAAACATCAAAACCATCTATGTTTTTCACTATATCCATCTTCTTGATCTATCCATGTGATTTGTAGGATCAGAATATCGCGACATTTATACTTCGCAAGACTGGTAAACGACAACACTGCGAAAGTATCGCAGGGATGTAAAATGAATGACGCAGTAGATGACACATCGATGACGCATCGATGACGACAACCAGAACATGAGAAAAGTGTGAAGACTTGGCGAGATTTGGGAGTGTCGCGAAGACAAACACTTATACACTCGCGACACTTCGCGAAGGATTCTCGAAAATAAAGGACAAATTAGCTGTCATCCATGATGTAATACCCTATATAAAGGGTCGAGTAAGTCTGTTGTAAGGGAGAGGTCTTTTTGAATTGTTAAGCAAGTCATTAGGAGAGAGAAAATTAGAGTGATTGTAATTTCTTTAGCTCTGATCTATCTTTCTTTGTAGACATTTCAAGAAAATAATCAATAAAATCTATATCAATTCATATTCAAATGGTTTAGTTGAGTAAAATCTAGTGAGGGGTGTAGTGTGGGATTTCCTGCAACTACATATGCGCTAGAAACAGGGACTGAAGAAGATTGAAAATCGAAGAGTGCAGTTAAAATCGTTTAAATCAAGAAAATGAGAAAGGAAAATGTCAAATCAGATGAGGTAGAGGAGTTAAGAAACAAGGAATATAATGAAGATATGGAGTACAATTCAATTACAAAAGCAATGATTAATGAATTTCATGAAAATATTAGAGGAAGGATACATAAACGAGATTTTGAAGGAAAGAAGATTATAGATGAGGAGAAGACATCGTCTTTGAAGGAATGGGAAAAACAGAAAATAACGTTCACAGCAGCAGAAGTGCCTAGAGAAAGTTTGAATCATACATCTCCACTAGTGATCACGATAAATGCAAGCAAAAAAAGAGAAGTCAATTGCAAAAGCAAAATGAAGAATGGGCAATAAATAGAACTTTGGTGGATACAGGGAGTTTGGTGAGTATCATGTTTTACCATACCTACAAAAAATTAGGATATAAAGATGAAGAAATGAGTTCCCCAATGTATTATATCCATGGTTTTGGAAAATCTATAACAATACCTAAAGGAGAGATAAAATTACGAATTTTACTCGGAGAAATTGAAACACAGGTAACATTAAGTGTAGTGGATATGGAATCGCCATACCACATATTGTTAGGGAGACCTTGGATACATGCAATTAAGGCGGTAGCATCAACATTTCATCAGTGCATCAAATTTCCTATGCCAAGTGGGATTGGTGAAATCAGAGGAGATATTGATAAAGGAAGAATCTGTCATCAAATCGAAGTAAAAAATTATGAAGAACAAGTGAAGAAGCGAAAAGATCGCAAGAAGATGATAAAAGCAGCTAAGAAAGAAGAAGAATTTAGGGTTTACATGATAAGAGCAAAAGAAGGAAAAGGAATACCTAGCGAAGTCATGGAAAAAAGGAGTGAGCTCGCGAAGGAAATGAAAGGTCCAACTCCAATGGGAGAACCAAAGTCTAGTTATATCGCAGCAGAATAAACAAAAGAAGTGAATGTTGGCACCGAGGAGGAACCCAAAATCTTAAAAATTGGGACTAAAATGGAAGCGGATGAAGAAAGAAGGACTGTTGATTTGCTGCGAGATTACAAAGATATTTTCGCGTGGGATATGGATGAAATGCCTGGTATAAATCCATCTGTGGCTTGCCATAAATTGGAAATTGACAAGAATGTAAGACCATTTAAACAAAGAATTAGAAAGATCGCAACAACATATCATTCTCAAATAGAAGAAGAATTGCAGAAAATGTTAGACGCGGGAATCATTAGACAAGCAAAATATCCCGAATGGATAGCAAATATGGTTATAGTCCCAAAGAAGAAAAAAGGAATAAGAATTTGTATAGATTTTACTGATCTAAACAAAGCTTGTCCTAAAGATAGTTTCCCATTACCAGATATTCCGCAATTGGTTGAAGCAGCGGCCGGAAACGAAAGAATATCATCTCTTGATGGATATAAAGGTTACAATCAAATTCCTCTCGCCGAAGAACATCAATAACATACTGCTTTCTTTGCTCCAAGAGGATTGTATTGTTATACAAAAATGCCATTTGGTTTGCGAAATGCCGGTGCGACATACCAAAGAATGGTAGAGAAAGTGTTCGCGAGTTGGATACACAAAACATTAGAGGTATATGTAGATGACATGCTAATAAAAAGTAAAAAAAGCAGAAGACCACGTACAGGATTTGAGAGAAATTTTTGAACAAATGAGACATTTCAATATCAAAGTAAATCCAGAAAAATGTACCTTTGGAGTTGCATCTGGAAAATTTTTAGGTTACATCGTATCCAAAGAAGGAATTCAAGTCGACCTAGAGAAAGTACAAGCAGTTCGCGATATGCCAACACCGCGACAGAAAAGATGTTCAGAAGTTAAATGGGTTATTAGCTTCGCTAGGAAGATTCATCTCGCGATCATCTGATAAATGCAAGCACTTTTTCAATATCCTTAGAAAGGGATCGAAGTTTAAATGGACAGATGAATGCGAGAAAGCCTTGCAAGGAATAAAGGAACATTTAATGGATATATCAATTTTGCAAAAAGCAGAACCAGGAGAAGAATTGTTGATCTATCTTGCGACAACCTCGCATGCATTAAGTGCAGTGTTACTGCGAGTGGACGCAGGGGTAGAAAAACCAATTTATTACATTAGCAAAACTTTCAATGCTGCAAAAAGGAATTACTCAAAAATTGAAAAATTAATCTTGGCATTAGTTTATGCAACATTTAAACTTCGTATATATTTTCAAGCGCATGTTGTCAAAGTGGTGACAAGAGTACCAATAGAATCAGTAATGAAGAATTCAAAGAGGTCGGGAAGAGTTGAGAGATGGAATGCTCAAATAAGTCATTGCAAGCTCAAATACGAAATACTATCTTCGCCAAAATCACAGGTTGTCGCAGATTTTTTAGCAGAATTTCCTTTGGAAGAGGATGAACCAGTGGAAGAAATGATGGATGTGGAAGAAGAACATGGAGATCCAAAAGATTTGTTAACAGAGCCGAATAGATGGGAAATATTAGTAGATGGGTCGTCAAATGGAGAAGGTAATGGAATAGGAATTGTTGTGATATCGCCAGAGGGCAATAAAATAGCTCTTTCTTTCAGATTGGAGTTTGCATCAACAAATAATGAAACAGAATATGAAGCTATAATACATGCTTTGCGATTTGCAATAGAAATGAAGTTGGAGAATGTGAGGATTACCAGTGATTCACAATTGGAAATTTGCCAGATAAAAGAAGAATATACCATAAATGAATTGTCTTTGCGAAAGTATAAGAAGCTTGTTGACGAGTTGTCAATACAGATACCGAGAATAAAGTGGAGACATATATCAAGGAGAAATAATAGACTCGTAGACGCTTTTGCCTTTATATCAAGTATGATGACAGATCCGATTGCGAGAAACATTAAAATACAAACACTTTTGATGCCGTCAATTGATAAAGAAGAAGAGCAAGAAACCGATGTAATGCTAGTAGAAGATGGAGTACAAACACTCTGCGAAGAAGATTGGAAAACAGAGTGATGCGTGTCGTAACCACAACAAATTAATTAATATTTTTCCACCTAATTAACAAGTAATATAGTGTAGTCAAGTTCGTTCCCACGAGGAGCAAGAGATTCTAGTTGTCAAAATTGTCACGAAAAGGGGGTGTAAAGCAAAAGAAAGTAAATAAAGCAATTAAAAGATAAAGTTGAAATCAATGAGAGAGATAAGATCAAGGAATCCTTCTTCGTTGCAAAACAATGATTCAAGTTATGTTTTTCATCCACATGTTATTAGTCACAGATTATCACCAACCGTAGGTAAAGCAGCTAGATCGGTGTTAAACCCCTAAATCCCTTGTATCACCGGGACACGGAAGTTCTCGACTACCGGATTCTATTTACCAAACCACCTAGTAGTAGATCACTCAAGATGTAATTTAAATAAATGCATTAAGATTTATGAACTTATTAGGTTGATATTAGTAGTTAGACACTTTGATCAAGGTCTACTTGCTAACGTTGTTTTCACACACAATTGCTCCACTAATCCCTCCGCAAGGTCTCGTGTTTGCTACTTATGTAAAGAGTCAAGAAACGATTACTTATCTCCTAACTTTCACTAGCTTTAGATCAAATTAACAAATCAATTTAGCGTGCACTCCAAACAATCTATCAATCAATCATGAATGACTAAACATTCCTATTAGTAAAAACAATCGATAATCATGTGAAAAACCTCAAGATAGAATTGAAACAAAACTCAAACCATATATTAAGAACTAGGAATTCATCATCAATCAATAAGAAAATTATCTACTCATGTTAAAGAGTTCACACAAAGAATAAGAAAAGAAAAGTGTTGTGTGTGTAAAGAGGTGTGTAAAAGATGTAGAAAACTTCTCTATTTATAGGCTTCAATATTCTCCAAATCTTCCAAGGAATAGAACCCTTTTCCTTTAGCAATTCAATTTCCAAATTCAAGTCTTTCTCATCTTCCATCTTCTCTTTCCAAATTTGAGCCAAATTCTCCATCCAATTCCTAGTCCAAGTCTTCACACCCATGAGAGAAGTCCACTTTGAAAATTCTGGAATTTTTGGCTCGTGGAAACCGGTATTATGGCCGGAATAATAGTCGCCGACGGCCACCTGAGTTCTGTTGCCGTCAATGGTATATTCGACGGAATATTCCGTCAGTCCACCGTTAGAGATAACGGTCAAACGGGTCAAACCGTTAGTCTACTGGGTCAAAGGGAGGGGGAGTCAGCCACTGAGTCAGCAATGAGTCAGCTGCCTAGTTGGTTGAATGGTCTTACTCAGTTGGATCGGTTCATCGGCCGGTATTGAGTTGACTCAGCCGAGAAATGATTTCAGCAGAGTCTTGTTTGTTTTCTGGCATTTCTCAGGCCGATTTTAGCTTCATTCCCTGTGATAATTTCCTAACATACATCTATTGTTTCATCACTTCAATTGCTTGCTTCAAACAACTTCCATTCCCGCAATGAGCTTCAATCTCAATCCCCATCTCATTTGTTCTCGATATTATAGCATCAACTCTAGATTGCATCTTCTTAGCAAAGCAGCAGAACAATCAAACCCATTTCGAATTTCATCTCAACTCCACCGAAACCCATCTTCATTAAAATCCCCTTAAGCAGCATCACCAGTTCTCTCAGATTCCTTCTTTGTCAACACAGAACCATCTCCAATTTCTTCTCCCTGTGTTGAATAACACCTCAAACCGAGCTCGATTTCCCTGAGTTCTTCAAACCCATTTTCCATTCAGTGCTTCACTCAACGATTGTAGCTCTATCTTTCAATCTAAACACACATCGTTACTCAGCAGCATCACCTCCCCTCGCTTCACATATCGAACATCATTGACTCTTCTCGGTTCAACTCGATTTTATATCAATAGCGAATCCTAAGTTTCTTCTTTGTCTCATGACCACAAACACAACTCGTTCATCGTCTTCACCGAATCTCTCGATCTCTTTCTCGGGTTCAATCCACATATGAGTCGACCTTCAACAAGAAACCCATTTCTTAAATCGATTTGGTCTCCCTTACTTCACTTGGACCACGGCGGCAGCCATCAGATCCCCTTCTCGTCTCGGACTCATTTGTTTCATAAATTACAACTACCAACCATGATTTGCTTTGATTAATCATCTTTTCTACCATAATTTCTCGATCTCTCATTCAACAGCAGCATCCACTGCTCTTAGCTCTCGATTTCAGGCGAAGTGAAAGAGATGAAGAATGAGAGACAAGAGAAGAAGATAATCTATTCGACAGATTTAGGGTAAGTATTTGGGTGGATATTTGCACCCCAGTGATAAGGACCACCCTTCTTATTAGATAAGGGCCATCCTACTTGGAAACCCCCTTAACCTCTCGCGGCCTGGCTTTAGTATTCCTCCAAAAGAGAGTTGCCCCTTAACCTTGGGTCGGGCTCCAGATAGTGTTCGCCCCTGAAATGACAATTTTGCCCTTTGGCTCAAATTGGATGATTTCTTCTTCTTTTCCTCCGTGTGACTCCAAAGTAGCTACAAAACTCAAAATAAGCGTAAAATACATAATTTACAAGAAAAATAGCAAAGAAAGCATAAACAATAAATAGTAAATAGGATGTATTCTACACCCTATCAAATTCCCCCACACTTAGACTTTGCTAGTCCTCGAGCAAATCAAACTAAAACTCACAACTTCAAAGCGTTCAAGCGTCCCAAGCATCCAAAAAGCTATGAGGACATAGAGTTTCTGCATTCTAGTAATAAGAAGTTAGAAATACTAAAGAACATATTCTCATTCTTAAATGTTGAGTGAGAAATAACCACACCATAATGAGAGAACGCGTGTTTGAGAAACGATCAATAAGCATTTCGCCTCGACTTCGCCTCACCAAAAGGATTTTATGATAATTGCACTCAAAACAGATGGCTTTTTTATGGTTCTCACATGTGTGCGAGTAGGAATGAAGAGAGAAATCCACTCGCAACACGTTGAATGGTGGGAAGGACAACTTCCGAAATATTTTTAAAAACCCACATCTTTTAATATTTTGAAAACCATTTTTCTCGACGATCTCTACGAAAGGAAATCAACCATTATTATCGAGGATGAGATTACTTACTCACCTTCACATCCGATCGCCAATTATGATAACACCACTCTCACGGCATCCAATAGAAACGTCTTCCGCTCCTCGCCTTTATCTTCTTGGTCTTTGGTTTCAACTATTGATGATAAACTCTCGAATTTCATAAATCCTTGACAATTTGTAACCTTTACCTTAATAATCCTTGTCGCTTGAAACTTCCTTGTATATTTTCCTTCCACACGGCTCATAAAAACAAAATAAATATTTCTCTTGTTTTTTTTTTTTTTTTTTTTTTTTTTTTAAACAAAACTAGAGAAATTAAATACACAATAAACCATGGCCGTGGGAGAAGTATTTTACCGCTTGATTCTTCACAACTTGTATCGCCTTAAAATCATAAACTTCAACAATTCTCACCTTTTGATTTTCTTCGCTCTTGTGAATAAGTCTTCATACTTGAATATAGAATTATGCTCATTGTATTGTAAGTCCTCAACATATATGTAAAAATCTGCTCTTTGTATGTTGCTTTACTTGAATTTGAAATTTGCTCTTTTTCTCATTCCGTTGCTTGTAAACCTTGAACTTTTCCAACTTTCCTTGTAGATTTTGATGTCGCTCCTTGTTGATGATGATGGTGTTTCTATGGATCCGTTGTTGTCGCGAGAGAGAATGGTGCTAACTGCAAATCGAACTACAAGAAGGAGGCTTTCATCTATAGACGTCACCCTTATGATTGACAAAATTAGCACTCAAGAGATCAAATAGTAGTGCTTCTATTGGTGGGAGGTTGGGTAGCTCACCATTCTACCCGGAATTAACGTACGGTGACACACACTCAAAAGAAGCTCTTTAGTAGATGGAAGAATTCTGGTCGGTGCCTCACATGATATGAATACGGGTAGTCTCCCCTAATGATTGATCAGCAACTCTAATAATGCATTTCTCCCTGCACCAAATTCGCATCACCGGCATGATTAAATCCATTATTTAACACTCTAACAAGCAAGAAATCCGAATGTAGTTCTCTAACATTTCCAAGTGCAATTATGTCGGTCAAAATCTCTATGTAAACATACCTAGAAGTATGCTAGTGACCCTAAAATCTTTAAAAGTTGGAGGTTTTATGTAAAAATTTAATTTTTTTTTTTTTTTTTAAATACATGCTTAACCACTCCCACACTTAAACCTTACATTGTCCTCAATGTAATTGAATCCTCCTAGTAAAGTCAAGGTGGGAAATTTTAACATGATAAGGAACAAGAAAAAGAAATAACAAAAAGCAAAAGGATAAGAAATACAAAACCGATGGGTTGCCTCCCAATAAGCGCTTGTTTTAAAGTCGACGGACCGACTTAGCGCTTGCTACACATTACTCCTCCGGAGGGAGTGAATCTCCAAATGGAAGTTCATCCAAATTCACATAAGCGATGTTCTCATAGTATGGCTTCAATCTATGGCCGTTGACTTTGGAAACCGAATTGTCTCTAAGACTAGTAATTTCAACTGCACCATGAGGAAAACATTAGTAACAACATATGGTCCAATCCATCGGGACCGTAACTTTCCAGGAAATAGTTTAAGGCGAGAATGATATAAAAGGACTTTTTGTCCCACGATGAAGCTTTTACGAGAAATCATCTTGTCATGAAAAAGCTTGGTCTTTTCCTTGTAAATACGGGCACTCTCGTAAGCATCATTACGTATCTCCTCTAACTCATTTAGTTGTAACTTCCTTTGTTTCCCCCGCTTCATCATACTCCATGTTGAATTTCTTTATCGCCCAATAAGCCTTGTATTCAAGTTCAACCTAAGATGACAAGCCTTGCCAAAAACCAACCTATATGGAGACATACCAATCGGTGTCTTATACGCCGTTCTATACGCCCAAAGTGCATCATTGAGCTTAAAGCTCCAATCTTTCCTTGTGGTATTCACCGTTTTCTCAAGAATGGACTTGATCTCACGATTTGAAATTTCCGCTTGTCCACTAGTTTGCGGATGATAAGGCGTACCAATTTTGTGTGTTATGTTGTACTTCTTGAGGAGAGCGTGGAAAGCCTTCTTGAAATGTGAGCCTCCATCGCTTATCACCACTCTTGGTGTACCATGCCTATTGAATATGTTTTCCCTTACAAAATCACAAACAACTTGAGAGTCATTAGTTTTGGTGGCTCTAGCTTCCACCCATTTCAAACATAATCTACGGCAAAAAGTATATAAAAGTTTCCATTCGAATTGACAAAAGGGCCCATAAAATCAATACCCCACACATCAAAAATCTCAACGGCGAGAATTGGTGTGAGTGGCATTTGATTTCGAGCACCTAGATTGCCCGTTCGTTGACATCTATCACACGATTTACAAAAATATATGAATCTTCAAACAAGGTGGGCCAATAAAATCCACTCCCGAGAACCTTGAGAGCGGTGCGTTTAGAACCAAAGTGGCCACCACAAGCAAAAGTGTGGCAAAAGGAGAGGATGGATTGAAATTGGAGTTAGGTACGCACCTTCGCATTATTTGATCAACGCCATATTTCCATAAGTATGGTTCATCCCACACATATTGCATAGCTACCTTCTTAAGTTTCATCTTTGGAAATTAGACATTGTACTAGGTACTTTCCTTGTCACCAAGTAATTCACTATATCCGCATACCAAGGTGTTGATTCTTCCATGGAGAAAAGTTGTTCGTCTGGA
This sequence comes from Papaver armeniacum, assembly GCA_023531295.1. Classification (NCBI taxonomy): domain Eukaryota; kingdom Viridiplantae; phylum Streptophyta; class Magnoliopsida; order Ranunculales; family Papaveraceae; genus Papaver; species Papaver armeniacum. The sequence goes on along the minus strand of JAJJWW010013823.1, from coordinate 178,658 downwards.
AAGCGGTCTTGTAATGGAAGTTCTTCTTGAGACATAACAAGTCTACTAAGATGATCCGCAACGGTATTCTCCACACCCCTCTTATCACGAATTTCTATGTCGAACTCTTGTAGCAATAGGATTCACCGGATTAATCTTGGCTTAGCTTCTTTCTTCTTTATTAAGTGTCTTAGTGCGGCATGATCGGAATACACAATAACCTTTGTACCCACCAAGTATGATCGAAATTTTTCCAATGCAAAAACTATAGCCAATAACTTCTTTTCCGTGGTAGAATAATTGATTTGTGCATCATTAAGGGTCCTAGATGCATAATAGATAACATGGGACAACTTGTCCACTCTTTGACCCAAAATGGCTCCAACCGCATAATCACTAGCATCACACATCAACTCAAATGGAAGATTCCAATCCGGTGATTTGATATTGGCGCACTTGTCAACATCTCTTTCAATTTGTCAAAAGCATCCTTGCACTCCTTGTTGAAGTCAAAAGGTACCTCCTTTTGTAATAACTTGCACATCGGCATGGAGATTTTGGAGAAATCCTTGATAAACCGCCTATAGAAACCCGCATGGCCAAGAAAAGAACGGATTTCCTCACCGAAGTGGGATATTGTAAGTTTCTTATTAAATCTATCTTTGACTTGTCCACTTCGAGCCCTCGAGAGGACACAATGTGACCAAGTACTATGCCGTGGTTTACCATAAAGTGACATTTCTCCCAATTAAGGACAAGGTTTGTGTCTATGCATCGTTTAAGAACTAGTTCAAGGTTGTTTAAACAACCATCAAAAGAATTGCCATAAACACTAAAGTCATCCATAAATACCTCGATGATGCGCTCCACATAATCCGAGAATATACTTACCATGCATCTTTGAAAAGTAGCCTACGCATTGCAAAGGCCAAATGGCATCCGTCTATATGCAAACGTTCCAAACGGACAAGTGAAAGTGGTCTTCTCTTGGTCCTCCGGTGCAATAACAATTTGATTGTATCCCGAATAACCATCCAAGAAACAATAATAAGAATGTCCCGCTAACCGCTCCAACATTTGATCAATGAAAGGTAAAGGAAAGTGATCCTTTCGGGTTGCGGAATTAAGCTTTCTATAGTCAATGCACACTCTCCAACCGGTTTGAACTCTTGTAGGAACAAGTTCAACGTATTGATTTCGAACAACCGTAACACCGGATTTCTTTGGTACCACTTGAACCGGACTAACCCACTTGCTATCGGAAATTGGGTAGATTACCCCCACACTTAGCAATTTGAGTATCTCTTTCTTCACAACCTCCATCATGGGAGGATTAATCCTACGTTGAGCATCACGTACCGGCCACGTTCTCTTCCATTAGAATCCTATGCATGCACATGGATGGACTAATGCCTTTGATGTCCGCAAGTGTCCACCCAATAGCCGTTTTGTGCTCTCTCAAGACTCTAAGCAAACGGTCTTCTTGTACCGGTGTGAGGTTCTTTGAAATAATCACCTAAGCTCATCTCCATCTCCCAAGAAAGCATACTTCAAATGGTCCGGAAGTGGCTTCAACTATAGCTTGGGCGCCTTCACAATAGATGGTACAAGTATTTCATCATTCACGGGTAAAGAAATATATGAAATATTACCCTTTTTAGCTTCTTGTAATGTCGCCAAGGCACCACACATCTCCATTAACTCCTTGGAGATTTCAACATCTAAGTTAGACAAGCCATGGATGTCCAATTCAATGCTCTTTTGCAACACCACATCAATTTCATCCTCTTGATTTAATTCCACCATTTGTTGCGCTAATGAATCAACCACATCAATGGAGTAAACGGAATGCACATCACTTGGGTAACGCATGGCTTCAAATATATTAAAGTGTATTATCTCCTTGTCGAACTCCATAGTGAGTGTACCCATATCAACATCAATCTTCGTCTTCGCGGTCTTCATGAATGGCCTCCCAAGAAGTAAAGAAGTAGATGATCGGTTCTCATTGTTATCCATATCCACCACAAAGAAGTCCACCGGAAAATAAGCTCATTTACTTGCACTAGCACGTCTTCTACAAGTCCCTTTGGATATATGTTAGACTTGTTTGCTAATTGGATAATAACTCTTGTCTCTTTCAAAGGTCCAAGATTCAAGGAGTCATATATATCGGCCGACATCACACTAATGGAAGCACCCAAGTCAAGTAAAGCATGTTCAAACCTTTGCTTACCAATAGTAATTGGCACCGTGAAACCACCGGGATCCGTTCACTTTGTAGGCATCTTCTTTAATAGCATAGCCGACGCACTCTCACCAACTTTAGTAATTTCATTATCAAGCAACCTATCCTTCTTTGTGCATAATTCCTTCATGAATTTCGCATACCGTGGCATTGTCTTGATGGCCTCGATGAAGGGGATGTTGATTTCAACCTTCTTGAAAATATCCATGAGTGCCTTGTCTTGAGCTTTTTTCTTGGATTTAGCAAAACGACTAGGAAAAGGAGGTGGAGTAGTGAAAGTAGGAACCGGTTCCTTGGATTGGTCGGTTGGTGTTGAATTCTCCTTTGGTGCGGCTTCCTCCTTGTCTTTGACTACCTCTTCACTAGTTTCTTCATGATGACTTGGACCCTCCACTTGTCTTCCACTTCTTAAAGTAACCGCATTAACATTCTCTCTTGGATTCACAAATGGTTGCGAAGGAAGCGTTGAGGATGCTTGAGATTTCAATAAGTTCACATCGGTCGCCAATTGTCCCATTTGAGTTTGTAAATCCTTGATTGCCGAATCGGTCTTTTGTTGTTGTTGTTGAACCAAAGTGGTGATACCTTGCATACCTTTCATCAATGCATTGAGCTTGTCATCAATGGAAGAATCTCGCTCCTTGACTTGTTGTGGTTGGAATTGTTGTTGAGATTGGAAACGTGATTGTTGGAAACCACCTTGTTGTGCATATGGATTAGGAGCCGCCGCTGCTTGTTTGCATAACTAAAGTTAGGATGATCCTTCCACCCGGGATTATAGGTATTGGAGTATGGATCGTACCTTGGCCTTTGATTTGGAAATAAAGCATTTACTTGTTCGGTCTCACCATCCGGAATAATTACTGCGCCATCCTTTGAATCATTATCTCCATGTTACTCATTCTTTGATCAAGATGTGATGATGAATCACTAACTTCATGCACTCGCCTAACCATGGGTTCATCTCTTGTGTAGAATTGTTGCGAGTTTGCAACCATACTTTCAATTAACTCTCTAGCTTGGGTCAAAGTCTTGTTCATTAGTGCACCACCACCCGCGGCGTCAAGAAGAGATCGATCACTTGAGTGGAGTGCTTCATATAAGTATTAGAGTATCATAGCATCACTAAATTGATGGTGTGGACAGCTTGCCACCAACCTCTTGTATCGCTCCCAACATTCATAAAGTGACTCTCCAATATGTTGTTTCAACCCACAAATCTCCTTGCGAATTTGAGTAGCTTTGGATGCGGGAAAATATCTCTCGAGGAAAAGTTTCTTCATACCATTCCATGTTGTGATACTTCCGGAAGGTAAATAATATAACCATTCCTTAGCATTGCCCGCCAAAGAAAACGGGAAAGCTTTCAACATTGCTCCATCCGCATTGGTCTCCGGTGGAAGCATGGCCATAACTATGGTATAGAAGTCCATAAGATGTTTGTTTGGGTCTTCGTTCACCATGCCATGGAACTTTGGTAACTCTCTAATCAACCCCGGCTTGATCTCAAAAGTTGAGTTAGTTTGGATACACCATTGTTGTGTGTCAAGCTTGTGAGAAGCTAGGTCCTTGAGTGTACGATCAGCCATTGTTTCTTCCTCTTTGTCCGAATCTGTGAATTCACTTGATGAAGAAGGAGGAAGTGGAGTGTTAACCGCTCGAATGAAATCCTTTAGTTGAGTGCCGGATCGAAGACGTATTGGACTCGGTCTGCCTTCTTTAAGCATTCACCAAAGGTATAGCACCTGAAATAATATTCTCGAAAACTAAGTTAGATACGGTATAGAATCTAACAAAGCAAGAATAGAGCAAAAAGAAAAACAAAAACAACTAAAAATCGTCCGTTGCTCCCCGAGCAACGGCGCCAAAATTTGATGCGTGTCGTAACCACAACAAATTAATTAATATTTTTCCACCTAATTAACAAGTAATATAGTGTAGTCAAGTTCGTTCCCACGAGGAGCAAGAGATTCTAGTTGTCAAAATTTTCACGAAAAGGGAGGTGTAAAGCAAAAGAAAGTAAATAAAGCAATTAAAAGATAAAGTTGAAATCAATGAGAGAGATAAGATCAAGGAATCCTTCTTCGTTGCAAAACAATGATTCAAGTTATGTTTTTCATCCACATGTTATTAGTCACGGATTATCACCAACCGTAGGTAAAGCAGCTAGATCAGTGCTAAACCCCTAAATCCCTTGTATCACCAGGACACGGAAGTTCTCGACTACCGGATTCTATTTACCAAACCACCTAGTAGTAGATCACTCAAGATGTAATTTAAATAAACGCATTAAGATTTATGAACTTATTAGGTTGATAATAGTAGTTAGACTCTTAAATCAAGGTATACTTGCTAACGTTGTTTTAACACACAATTGCTCCACGGAATCCCTCCGCAAGGTCTCGTGTTTGCTACTTATGTAAAGAGTCAAGAAACGATTACTTATCTCCTAACTTTCACTAGCTTTAGATCAAATTAACAAATCAATTTAGCGTGCACTCCAAACAATCTATCAATCAATCATGAATGACTAAACATTCCTATTAGTAAAAACAATCGATAATCATGTGAAAAACCTCAAGATAGAATTGAAACAAAACTCAAACCATATATTAAGAACTAGGAATTCATCATCAATCAATAAGAAAATTAGCTACTCATGTTAAAGAGTTCACACAAAGAATAAGAAAAGAAAAGTGTTGTGTGTGTAAAGAGGTGTGTAAAAGATGTAGAAAACTTCTCTATTTATAGGCTTCAATATTCTCCAAATCTTCCAAGGAATAGAAGTATAGAACCCTTTTCCTTTAGCAATTCAATTTCCAAATTCAAGTCTTTCTCATCTTCCATCTTCTCTTTCCAAATTTGAGCCAAATTCTCCATCCAATTCCTAGTCCAAGTCTTCACACCCATGAGAGAAGTCCACTGAAAAATTCTGGATTTTTTGGCTCACGAAACCGGTATTATGGCCGGAATAGTCGCCGCCGGCCACCCGAGTTCTTACATTGCCATTCAATGGTATATTCGACGGAATATTCCGTCACCCACCACCGTTAGAGATAACGGTCAAACAGGTCAACCGTTAGTCAACAGGGTCAAAGGGAGGTGGAGTCAGCCATCGAGTCACCGCCTAGTTGGTCAATGGTCTTACTCAGTTGGATCGGCTCATCTGCTTAGGTATTGAGTTGACTCAAATCCAGAAATGATTTCAAAGAGTCTTGTTTGTTTTCTCGGCATTTCTCGGCCCAATTTCGTGCCAATTTTAGCTTCATTCCCTCGTGATAATTTCCTAACATACATCTATTGTTTCATCACTTCAATTCTTTGCTTCAAACAGCTTCCATTCTGCAACAGAGCTTCAATCTCAATCCCCATCTCATTTGTTCTCGATATTATAGCATCAACTCTAGATTGCATCTTCTTAGCAAAGAGAACAATCAAACCCATTTCGAATTTCATCTCAACTCCACCAAACCCATCTTCATTAAAATCCCCTTAAGCAGCATCACCAGTTCTCTCAGATTCCTTCTTTGTCAACACTGAACCATCTCCAATTTCTTCTCCCTGTGTTGAATAACAGCTCAAACCGAGCTCGATTTCCCTGAGTTCTTCAAACCCATTTTCCATTTAGTGCTTTACCCAACGATTGTAGCTCTATCTTTCAATCTAAACACACATCGTTACTCAAGAAGATCACTTCCCCGCTTCACGGATCGAACATCATCGTCTCTTCTCGGTTTCAACTCGATTTTATATCAATAGCGAATCTTAAGTTTCTTCTTTGTCTCATGACCACGAGACACAGCTACTGTTCATCGTCTTCACCGAATCTCTCGATCTCTTTCTCGGGTTCAATCCACATATGAGTCGACCTTCAACAAAGAAACCCATTTCTTAAATCGATTTGGTCTCCCTTACTTCACTCGGACCACGGCGGCAGCCATCAGATCCCCTTCTCGTCTCGGACTCATTTGTTTCATAAATTACAGCTACCAACCATGATTTGCTTTGATTAATCATCTTTTCTACCATAATTTCTCGATCTCTCATCATACTTCCTACTCTCGGTTTCAACAAAGAACATCCACTGCTCTTAGCTCTCGATTTCAGGCGAAGTGAAAGAGATGAAGAATGAGAGACAAGAGGAGAAGATAATCTTCTCGACAGATTTAGGGTATAAGTATTTGGGTGGATATTTGCACCCCAGTGATAAGGACCACCCTTCTTATTAGATAAGGGCCATCCTACTTGGAAACCCCCTTAACCTCTGCGGGCCTGGCTTTAGTATTCCTCCAAAAGAGAGTTGCCCCTTAACCTTGGCTGGGCTCCGATAGTGTTCGCCCTCAAATGACAATTTTGCCCTTTTGGCTCAAATTGGATGATTTCTTCTTTCTTTCCTCCGTGTGACTCCAAAGTAGCTACAAAACTCAAAATAAGCGTAAAATACATAATTTACAAGAAAAATAGCAAAGAAAGCATAAAAAATAAACAATAAATAGTAAATATGATGTATTCTACACCCTATCACAGAGCTTCATGCATATCTGACGAAAGGAGAAACACCAAGAAATAGATTAGAGGCACACAAATTAAAAAGCCGTGCGACAAATTATGAGTTAAGAGATAGAGTGCTATACCGACGGTCTTTTAACGGGCCTTCACTAAGATGCTTAACAAGAAAAGAAGGGGAAATCATATTGAAGATGTTGCATAGCGGGGATCTTTGGTAATCATAGTGGTGGAAGGTCTTTAGCACATAAAGCAAAAATGCAGGGATATTATTGGCCGTATATGCATGAAGACGCGAAACAAGTGTCAAGGCGTTGCGAGGATTGTCAAAGGCATGGGAAGAAAATACATGCACCAGGAGCTCCGTTAAGTTCTTCAACTAGTGTCTGGCCATTTGGAAAGTGGGGTTTAGACATTGTGGGACCATTTTTACCAGGGAACGGGGCAGAGAAGATATTTAATTGTCGCTACAGATTATTTCACAAAATCGGCAGAGGTGAAAGCGGTACAACACATTCGCGATAAGGATGTTTTTACTTTCATATTCGAGAATATTATATGCAGATTTTGGGTTCCCTTCAGTTGGTATCCGACAATGGGAAACAGATTTGAAGGAAAAAATATAGAATTGCTTTTGTTAATGCATTTCAGATAAGATGTGGAAAATCAACTCCTCTATACCCACAGGCAAATGGCCAGGCAGAAGCAACAAATAAGACAATTGCAGACATACTAAAGAAGAAATTAGAGGGGTACAATAAAGGGTGGTGTGAGCAAGTACATAATGCAGTCTGGGCTTACAATACCACCAGGAGAGAAGCTACAGGAATGTCTCCTTTTTGTTTAACGTATGGGGTTGAAGCTGTGCTTCCAACAGAAATTATGATTCCAACAACAAAGAAAGAAGCTTGGGAGAAAAATCTTAGTGCGGGCAATATTCTAATTAAGTTGGATGAATTAGAAGAAAAAAGGGAAAGAGCATTACAACATATGGAAAATTATCGAGAAGATTGGCTAGGGAATATAACAAACGTGTCAAGATACGTGAATTTCAACCAGGTGACTTGGTGCTGCAGAAACACCTATATATCAAATGAGAAAGTGGTGGCAAGTTGGCAAGAAAATGGGATGGCCCTTATATCATCAAGGAAATAGTTGGTACAAAATATAGATTGATGGATCCTGAAGGCAAAGATGTGGGACAAAAATTGAATATGCCATGGAATAGGTTATATCTTAAGAGGTATTACCCATAGAAGATGGAGGAAATGGAACGAACTTCGATATAATGTTTTTGCGACAGAATGATTGCGAGATTGAATAAAACAAAAAAAGATTATGCGAATATTTCTCAAGCAATACATAAAGAAAAGTGAATGAGTGAGTGAATGGGACGAACCTTTATGGCGTACACCCTAGTTCGCGAATGATATTTCGCAAGAGGCAAATGTAAGACCTAAAGTACGTCATATAAGGGGGTATCTCTTAACATGTCTCGGGGGAAGGTTACACCGCTCCCGAAGCTGGGTCATGGAAATTTGGGGCCCATGAAAGCCTATCCGGGAGAGATACCTTGGATTTCCAACTATATATAAGGTTATACCATGGTTGGACGCCTGAGGGTCTCTTCCAAGGAGTCGCTGTATGCTCAAGGCGCTGGGGTACACGGTTGAGTCAAGAGTGCGGGGAGCATGGAACTTCCTTACCACTCTTGACAAGTCTTGCACACGCTGCACTCGGCCGAAGAAAACTCCACTTAGGGTGCGGTCTCGTAACCATAAACCATATAGGTATAAGGGATAAGAGGCTGCGAAAACAACTGCTTGCTGTTAAGACCGGATGGGAGGAGCTAGTCTTGTATGGCCGATGTACGCCTCCTTGAAGGGGCAACCAGGGAGAAGATAAGGGCGGCACCCTCCATTAGGGAGATGATAAGTGTCAAAAGACGCAAATGTCATGAGGCTTTATTTTCGCAAGGAAATTTAGGCTTGTCATATTTGTGCAATGATCTGAAGAGGCAAAATACTAACATGAAGGTAAGGCGAGATCAATGGGTTTGTATATGAAAATGTACAAACGTCCCCGCGATTTCGTCGCAAAGACGACAATGTCATGGGATTTTATGTTCAAGTAGAATATTTAAACTCCGTTATATTGTCGCAAATAAAATATCTGCGGAGGCAAAAATACTTGCGAAATGATAAGACAAGGTCAATGGGTCATTACATGAAAATATAAAGACGTCCCCATGATCTTGTCGCGATGAGGGATGGCAAAATAAGACCTTTAACTAGGAAGGCAAAATAAGACCATACAATTAATGATAAGACAAGATCAATAGATTTCTTCATTATGAAGAAATCCTGCGATCTTGTCGCAATAATACATCTCAACAAAAATCAAGGTAAATGAAAATGCTTATGAGATTATAATTGCGAGGCAAGATATAAAGAGAAAATAATAAGGATTAATCATCATGGAATTTGTCCTCCAAATCAAAAGAAGTACTTCAACAGAAATTCAAAAGCATCCTATGCGAAAAGTCATCCAATTAAAGAAGTTTAAATAAAAGTGCAAAATTACAGAAATAATTCAATTTTCCACATCAACTCTCTCGACAACAGGAGATGTTACCGGTTCTTCAACAATTTTATCGGCCTCTTTTTTTCGCCGGTTGACGATTTTCATCGAAGTTCCTTCATTTGGATCCTTATTGAAAATTTCATCATTAGCGACTTCTTCGCAGCTTTGATAATCATAATCGCTGTCAGGGGAATTGGGAACTTCATCATCACTTACTTCCAGAGGTGCAACAGTTACGGGATCAAGAGATTTAGATAGCAACACACTATTCACAAGAACTTCAGCTTTAAGATGAAGTTGACGAAGGAGTGCTTTCTGCTGATTTTTGCTCTCTATATCTTTGTAGTCGCACATATAATTGAATCTTCTTTCTCTCCTTCGTCATGAGAATGCATAAGGGAAGTAACGAGCATTTTATTCTCCTTGCGAATTTTTAAGTGATCGGATTTCAAAGCAGTAAGGGAGGAGTGATGATTCTTCTCGGACTCTGCGAAGCAAAGAATAAAAATAAGAAATATTACAACAAACAAAAATTATGATGTTTCGATAAAAGAAGAATATATTAGGCAGTCAACTTTTATGACTACCTTCCTTTTGCGAGATAAGATGCTGGGTTAACGCCGAACAACTATTCTCCAGTTGGTCCATGGCGATATCAAAATTATCTCCAACTAATCCTCTCAGATTTGAGCTCGCAAATTTTTTTCATTTGAAAGAAGTGTGGCATTTTCTTTTGCAAGGGAAGAATTGGATTTTTCCAATTTGGAACATTGATCCTTGAATTGGTTTGCTTTTACACTTAAGGTTATTCTACCCTGAATGAGTTTATCCTTCTCAGCAGTAACTTCTTCAAGATTATTTCTCAGTGAGCGAAGAGATTGTTCTTGCTCTTTACATAATTTTTGACAAGCATCATATTATTGCGAGTAAATCGCCACCTTGTTTAACAGAGTTCGCTTTTCTTGAGAAAGAGTTCCATTCTCATCTGATAAAGTTTCCAACTCCAAATTAGCTTTAGTTAAAGAATAAGAGAGGCGAGATAAGTCATTACTTAATGAGTCTTGTTTCTGAACTAAATCAGCATTTTTTTGGAAAGATTATCTATTTGGTCAACAAAGATATGTATGAAGGTTATCTAATTGGTTATCTTTTCTCCATCCAAGAATCTTTATCAACTCGAACTTCTTGACAACTGACTCCAACCGATATATCTCCATTTTTCGTTTCTGGTTTAAAGCTTGAAGGGTGAACAAGGACTTGATTCTTCAAAAAAAAAAAAAAACATGTGTAGAGGCAAAAATGTACCTTTTAAGTCTTCATTCTTCTTGCGAAGATTATCGCGATCCAGTGTAATGTTGAGAAGGTTATTCTTTAAGATCTTAACTTCTTGTTCCAAAGATGCTCGCGACACTGTGTCAGAGCCAAAATATTTATTCAAGGATTCAAAAACGCAAGACTTGATAGGATCGGTGGAGGTTTTCTTGACATCATTCATAATGTCAGACAAAACTTTGAAAGCTACATCTATCCCTTCTAAATTTTCTTTGGTAAGAGGGATAGACTCAGAAGAGGAGGAGGGAAGAGTTGAATCATTCTTGGTCATAAGAATGTCAGTTGGAGAAACCTGATTAACAGGCGGTGGCGAGATAGAAGTATTAAGAGTAAAAGTTGAGAGGGGTACATTTTGAAGAAGTTCATTGACAGAAAACTCAGGAATTGATTTGTCCTGCGAGGATATCGCAGGAGAAGACGGATTATCCTGAGAAGAAGGGATTGGTTCATTCTGTGAAGCAATCACTAAAGAGGGAGGATTGTCTTGCGAAGGTACTTCAGGAGAAGTAACAAGTTTGAACCCAGGAAAAGAAACATGAGGAGCAACCGGTTTAGAATGGCGAGATCTCTTGGGAAATCTACCATCATTTTTGTCATCTTGCGAATTACAAGTTAAATAAGAAACAGAGGCAACAATATTGTTATTAAAAGAGTAAATGTTTCTTAAATACCTTGCCACTCGCAGGCTGCCTTTTAAAAGCAAAGGATTTCGATTTTGAACCTGAAGAAATGTTAGGGTTCGTAACGGTGGATTCGGTGCTGGGTTTGTTCTTGCTGAAACAAAAATAGCAGGAGAGACATTAAAAGAAGAACAATATCAGAATAAAACAATCGTAATAAAAGAGATTAATCACAAAATAATCAAAATTAGTAAAATCAATGAGACCTTGATGCCATGGAAACAAAGAGAGAAGAATTACGTGCAGGAAGACGATGAACAAGACGATGAAGGAACATGGCGAGAGAAAAGTTACAGACACTAAAGAAGATGAAGTAAAAGAAAGAAAGAACTTTTGAAGGAGACTCCCCTTTAAATAGACAGGGGAGGAGTAACCGGATAACATTTAATATGCCGGTAAAAAAGTGAAATTCTAGATACGTGTAAACAGTCATCCCTGAAGTCACGGAATCCTGTCGGTAAAAAATGAATAAAAAACAAGGGTTGCGATATCTCAACTGATAATTCTCATGACATTCTCTTCTTCGCAGAGAAGACATGAGAAGAGGCAAGATGTAGGATCGAATATCGCGATATTTATACTTCGCAAGATCGGTAACGACAACACTTTGCAAAGTATCGCAGGATGTAAAATGAATGACGCAGAGATGACGCATCGGATGACGACAACGAACATGAGTGTAGTTGCGGAAATCCTACACTACACCCCTCACTATATCTTGATAATAATTTCTAGATCTAAACTTATTTGATATGAAAATGAAGATAAAAGTGCTAAAATTGTAAAATGGACACAAGGATTTTTTACATGGTTCGATCAATGTGATCTACATCCATGGTTCTTCACTATGAATTTTGAGGTTACATAAGAATTATATTTACAATCTCCATTAATGGATATTTTGTAGAGCTCTAGATCTAATTTTAGGGGAAGAAGATGATAAAGAAAATAAATCTCTCTCTAAAAATATCTCTCTCCAAAATATCTCTCTCTCTCCTCCTTAAAGTGTCCTCCTTTTCTCTCTCCTGCTCTCCTCTTTATATAGTGTTTACATAGTGGATGACAGCTCATATACAACTAATATTTCCCTTAATTTCGGATTTACCTTGCGACATCTCGCGGGAGTGTAAATATTAAGTCTCGCAGACACTCTAGTTCTCGCAAGATCTTCGCACTTTCTTCATGTTTCTATCATCGCCATCTATTACGCCATCTCTCGAAATCACTTTGCGACGGTTTCGCGACGTTGTTGATGAAGATTCCTTGAAGTGTGTTGTTGTTGCGATATTTGGATCCTACATCTTGCCTCTTTTTTTCTTGAATATTGCTTGAAGAGCGATCTTTAAGAAAAAATCCGTTGTTGTATGTAGGGTCGTAATATCGCAACAAACAAGGCTCGCGAGATTAATAAACGACAAAGATCGCGAAGGAGTCGCAGGAGCTAAAATAAACGACGCAATGAATAACGACATGTGCAAAACATAAAGAAGACGTGAGACCGGCGAGGGTTAAGAAGTGTCGCGAGAGTGAATGTTTGTGCATCTCGCGACACTTCGCGAGACATTCCCGAAAATAAAGGGTAGCTTAGTCTGTCATCCACTATGTATTACCCTATATAAAGGGCTAAATGAGTCTCGTAAAGGGGAGATCTCTTTGGAATTGTTGGGCAAGTCATTAGGAGAGAGAAAGTTTAAGCATGCTTTAATTTCTAAGTGTAATTCTATTTTCCTATGTAAACATTTCATGAATTCAATCAATAAATATTCTTGATCTTACATCTTTCAATGGATTAATTAAACAAAATCGAGTAAGGGGTGTAGTGTGGGAAATCCTGCTACTACATATGCGCTAGAAACAGGGACTGAGCAGAGATTGACGAAGAAATTAGAAAGAATTTGGATTAACGGAGAAAAAATTTGGAGAGATACTCAAGAATCCATTGAAAAAGAGAAATGGCTAGAAGAAGAAACGTACAAGGGCAACCAACGATTGTAAGAAGAAGTGGGAGACTTGGCGGAGAAAGGAGGAATGAAACAGAGAATCATCAAGGATGAGTATGAGAAATGATGGAGAAAATCAAAATCAGCCACCGATCTCACCAGAGCAAACGCGGGCTGTGGATTATGATAGAGTAAGTGTACATACTTGGAGGTCCGATTCTCAAGACGAGAGAGAAGAGGAGCAAGAGATGGTGAACAATGGACAAGGAGGAGAAGAGCAAGGAATGAATGGAGAAATGAATCCAGAAAATGAAGAAATCGCAAAGATTAGAAAGATTGAGACAAACAATACACGAAGAGAGACGACTAGAGGCAGAGGGAACGAGCAAACTTGACAAGACAGAATCATGAATTGAGAATGGAAAATATGAGATTGCAAAATAGGAGATCAAGAAGTAGTGCGAGATCAAGTTCAAGATCGACTAGGGAAGAAAGAAGGAGAGTTTTACCAACAGAAGTACCGAAGAAGAAAACCAACAAGAAACACAAAATCCAAGCACGGAGCGTGGCGAGAGAAGAGGGGAAATGGAAGATCGTTATATTCCTCACCCAAAATCGTCAAGATGAGCGGAATAGGGAGAATCAAGGAAACATGCAACTCCAAGGGCCAAATGACCCAATTGTCAAGGAAGAATGATCTTGCACGGGAGAGAAGAATTGAGAAGAAACCGAGAAATTGAGGATGACATTGAGAGGCACTACATTGAACAAACGCGACTAGCTCGCGAGAGAGAAAGGATAAGAGCAGAAATGGAAAATCAAGAGATGGAAGAAGCAATCCGGCAGAATAACCATGACAACCGGAAAGAAGGAGGGAAACAAAATCGTATCAATAGAAATATTAATGAAGAATATGAGAGGGCGCAGATGAGAGCTGAGAGACAACCAAGAAGAGAGAACAACCGATATAATGGCGTGCGAATTGAGGAAAGAAACGAAGAAGAGCGTCGCAGGGAAAGGAGAGAAGAAAATAACGAGCAAGAAGGTCAAAACAGGCACGAGCGAAGAAGGAGAGAAGCAGAGCTAAAAAGACCAGTAGAATCAAATTCTGAGGCAAATGAACAAATCTTAAGAGAATCAATAAAATGAGAGGATTGTGAACAATAGAAGGGAAGGAGGAAGGAAACAATTGGATGAAGCTATCGCAGAGCCGCGAAGAATCCTTTCACGCTAGAAGTACGATGGGAGGAATACCTCCTAAGTGCAATCTTCCTGCATTAACAAACATCTTCGATGGAACAACCTCGCGCGGTACAAACATATCAAGGCCTATATGAGGTGTATGTTGCAGGGGGAGAATCATGATGCTATACTGTGCAAATATTTCGCATCAAGCCTAATTGGAGAAGCACTAAAATGGTTTGAGGGTCTACCAAGGAACACAATCACATCATTCAATCATTTACAAGCCACATTCCTGGGAGCATACATAAGTAACAACTCTTCACGACTGTGTATTGAAGATGTATTCGGGTTGAAACAAAGGGTTGGCGAGAGCTTAAGGCAGTTGACAATAAGATGGAGAACCATGTGTAGCGAAATGGCAGGACGGGTTGAGGAAAGATATCTCATCCTCTCATTTGTGAATGCTCTTTTCGCGACTAACTTGTTATACATTCAAATTTTTAGAGTCAAAAATACAATCACGATGGCAGAGTCATGAGAGTTACAGAAGAATATATCGCCTTAGAAGAAAGACAGAATGAAATGAATTCTTATCCTGGTCGCGAACACAAACTCGAATGCTGCAACGCAAGCTTGTTACCTCAATTCATAAATACAAAGTGGCGAGCACTTCGCAAGGACAAAGAAGGGGAAGGTCAATGAGGGACAATGAAGATAGTAGCTATGGGAAGCCATGACCAGGAGGAGTTTGAACAAGAAAGGAACTACTACAACCGTAATGAAGAATAATAAGATTCAAAGGCTAGATCATGTGCAAGAAACTTACGGTGGACGAAGGCAATATAACCATGGAGGGCAGAGAAGTCGCAGAATAGTATGGGAACCAATTAAGATGCCTCCACTGAATGCTAGTGTGGAAAAGATCTGGGAGGCTATACTTGTGATGGAAGATGTACCAAAGACCTTGGAACGCGGGGATGGAACCACCACCAAAGCGACAGTAAGTCATGAGTTTTGTTCTTACCATCGCTTCCATGGGCATCAAACAAATGATTGTAGAAACATAAAGAGAATTATTCTTAGGATGATTGATCATGGGAAGCTGAATCACTTTCTAAAGGGAGAAGAAAAAGGCCAGACATTACCACCACCACCAGAAATGCACAGATGTTGTCAACGAAAGGAAAGGAAACATTTGTGATAGAAGTTGGAACAAAAGCTAAAAATTTGAATTGCAACTCTATTGTCCACTCTTATCGCACAATCGAAGATTTTCATGACAACGTGCTCAAGAGAGTCTTTGCGAGAGATGCTAATGATAAAGAAATAATGAGTCCAAGCGAGAACGACGCAGCTTAGAAAAGTGGCAACCAAGACTATTTCTTTCTCTCGCAGATGAAGTGCCAAAAGGAAGAGAAACACATGATAGCCCGTTGGTTGTGAAACTAGAGATTAACCCGAAACCAGTTGATGGGGAAGATGATGAAGCGTGTTTGCTTGCTGGGCGATCAACCGAATCCTAATCGACACCTAAGTTCGGTGAATATTCTCTTTTACCATACTTACAAGACGATGGGAGGAAAAGATGAGGATTTGATCCCCTCGACATACAAGATATATGGCTTTAATGGCACCGCAAACAAACCAAAGGGAGAGGTTCACATGAGAATACCTCTACAAGGATTATCAACCGATATTTTATTCTCGTGTGGTTGACGTGGAATCTCCATATAATGCGCTGATTGGGAGGCCATGGCTTCATGAAATCTTGGGAGTCGCATCAACATATCATCAATGTATAAAATTTCCACATCCAAATGGCATTGGTATTATACAGGAGATTGGAAGGAGTCGCAACAATGTCATGAGGTCGATGTAGAAAGTCTGCAAGAAAGAAATGCCAAAAGAAAAGGTTGGAAGCAACATGTGAGAGATGAGCAGAGAAAGGAAAAATTGATGGTGGATGCTATAGAAGTAAGGATCGAACATACCTCGCGAGGTGAATGCCTAGAGACAAAGCGAATGTTATGATAACAAAGAAGCGAAGGATATGAGGAACAAAAGGCATAAGAAGTGAATAATCAACAAAAGCAGGAGGAAAAGTAGCAATTGAAAGTAATGATGTGCGAGAATCTCGCAACAAGGATAAATGAGAATTCGGTTAAGAAAGAGATAAAGACACAACAAATGAAATGGAATTTTGCGAATACTTCGCAAACAAATGTTAACAAATAATGAAACATGAATGATTGAATGATTTAACAAAGATGAATGAGTAAATGAATGGGACGAACCTTTATGGCGTGCACCCTAGTTCGCGAATAACATTTCGTAAGAGGCAAATGTAAGACCTAAAGTGCGTCATATAAGGGGGGTATCTCTCAACATGGCTCGGGGAAAGGTTACACCGCTCCCGAAGCCCGAGTCATGAAAATTTGGGGCCCATGAAAGCCTATCCTAAGAGGTACCTTGGATTCCCAACTATATATATAAGGTTATACCCTGGTTGGGCGACCGAGGGTCTCTTCTTAGGAGTCGCAGTATGCTCAAGGCGCCGAGGTACACGGTTGAGCCAGAGTGCCCGGATGGATGAACCTACCCTGGCCATTCTTGGCAAGTCTTGGCATATGTTGCACTCGCCCGAAGAAAACTCCACTTAGGGTGCAGCCTCGTAACCATAAACCCTATAGGTATAAGGGATAAGAGGCTGCGAAAACAACCGGTTGTTGTTAAGACCGGATGGGAGGAGCTAGTCTTGTATGGCCGATGTTTCGCCTCCTTGAAGGGGCAACCGGGAGATGATAAGGGCGACGCTCTCCATTAGGGGGTGTCAAAACAGACGCAAATGTCATGAGGCTATGTTTTCGCAAGAGAATTTAGGCTTGTCATATTTGTGCAATTATCCTCGCAGAGGCAATAATACTAACGCGAAGGTAAGGCGAGATCAATGGGTCTTTACACGAAAAGTGTACGGACGTCCCATGCGATTTCGCCGCACGACGGCAATGTCATGGGGCTTTATGTTCGCAAGGATATCTAGGCCTGTCATATTGTCGCAACTAAAACATCCTGCAGAGGCAAAAATACTTGGAAAATGATAAGACAAGATCAATGGGTCTTTACATGCAAGTGTAAAGACGTCCTGCGATTTTGTCGCGATGAAAGGTGGCAGGGGAAGACCTCTAATTAGGGAGGTCTGACTTGGAAGACCACACAAAAATGATAAGGCAAGGTCAATGGGCCATTGCATGAAAGTGTAAAGGCGGCTTGCGACCTTGTCGCAACAAGAAGAGATAAAATAAAGACTACCGAAATGATAAGGCGAGATAATATTTATGAAATCCCGCGACCTCGTCCGCAACGATATATTTCAATAACAATAAAATAATTATCCAACAAAATACATGATGACAACTAAAATCTTCCATCTGAAGATAAATAACAGAGGCAAGTATGGGAATGGAAAAGATGAAATATTGTTATTCATCTTCTGATGAAAGAGTTATACATCAATAATGTTAGCCAATTATATTACAAGGAAGAACTACCAAAAAAGGGGGAGTAAAGATTGAATTCAGGGGGGAAAAATCCAAGAAATACACTATAATAAGGATACAGAAATGTACAGATATTACAAGCAGAGAAAGAAAACAAAAAGAGTTATCTCTTTGGTGATTCTTCTTCTTCATCTGATTCTTCAGACCTATTATTCTCATCGCCAGAGTTTTCTTCTTCGCCAACCTCGCTATCAGAAACGTCTGAGACAGCAGATTCTCAGAACCTTTTCAAGGAGCCAGGATATGAATGCACAGGGATATTGTGGTCCTTACAAACATACTCCATGGCTCCATTGCGAAAACGAACAGCATCATTATTAAAGTTCTCCACTGTCGTTAGAAATTGTTTCTTCAACTTGGAATATTTATTCTCGCGAAGGGAGAGATTCTTTGCGAGCTGTTCTTTTTCGGTTTCGAGTTCTTCAATTCTCGCTGGAAAATTCCCGGCGAGTTGTTCTTTTTCAGATTCAAGCTCTCTAATTCTAACCTGAAGCCTCTTCTCAGATTCTGCAAATAAGAAACAACAAGTTAACAATTTACAAGCAATACTACGTAAGTAAGAAGCAAGAAGGTATAATAAGTAACCTTCTCTATCGATATCATATCTTTAATCAAGGAAGTATGCTCGGCATGAAGACTAACATCAACACCTAGGTTATTCCCGGCATTATCTAAAACCTTCGCAGCCCAGGTGCGAATTCATCATCACTACTAATAACGAGAAGAGAACGAACTTGCTCTTCTCGCGCTTAAGCATGGTATTCGATGAAGGAGTTCATCTCGCTCAACTTGCACACCAAGAAGAGATTTGTGGAATTCTCGCTAATGCCTCGTGCACCTCTGTTAGTAATGCGATCGTTCTCATCTATGAGATCACTAATTTTCTTCCTTAAAGTCTTGATTTTCTTCTCGGAATCAAGGTACATTCGTTTAAAGCGATTAGTTAAATTTAAACTAGATCTCGTGTTCGATCTCCAAGAGATGATATTTGGATTGAAGATCCTTTAATGAAAGGAGGTTAGTTTTATTGGAGGAACTACTTAGAGATTGATTGAGGTGAGCGAGAAGAAGATCATTATCCATAGGTTCAGAAATGTATGGAGAAGAATAGCCTCATCGGAGAGATTATATACATCTCATGAAGGTAATAAGTTAGGCAAAGAATATGCAACCGATAAAATAGAAATGATAAAAGGAAGTAAAATCTTATACCATAAAGTTGTTGATTAGCGTTCAAGAGTGGACACCCTATCCCTTTGGGAGTCAAGTTCGGTATTTAACTTTTGAATTCTCTCGTCTTTATCGCGAGATGACGCAGCCTTCAATTTCTAATTCTCGAATCTTCTTGTTCAATTGTGAATTCTTCTTTTCAAGATTGTTGCGTCTTCTCTCGAGATCTGAGGCAACTACAAAAGAAGTTCTTCCAACCTATAAAAGAAGATAGAAAAATCATTAATATATATATATATATTTAAAAATTTAAAATTAACAGGAAATATGACTCGCATACGTACCAAAGATCCAAGTGCATTCAAGAAGTCAGGAGACACAATTCTAGAGGCTCCATTGAAAGAATTATTGCCCTCTAATAAAGTAGCATTACACACGTTTGCGAGAGCACCGCAAAGAGAAGCTAGGGGAGCATCTCCCATTCCTTGGAAACAGTCTGAGAAGATGCTAGATAACTGATCCATAGAAGAACTGGTCGACGGAATCTTCTTGGCGAGAGAAGGATTCGAGTCATGGTTATCCCCGTCGAAGATTCGAGCTTGAGCTAAGGCGAGAAGAAGATTGGACCTTTCGCTTCTTAGTTAATGGAGCAGAAGATTTACCCTTGCGAACGACAGTTTTACCCTTACTTTTAATCTTCGCGGCTACAGCTTCTTCAGCTCCAACCTTCGCATACGGTTAAAAATAAGAAACAGAGGCAACAATATTGTTTCAAATGACAAAGGAAATGTTTCTTACTTCATCCGTAAGCGATCGAAGTATGGTCAGAGTACTCTCCAACGGATTATCCTTGTACTTTCTTCTCAATTTGGCGATCTGAGAAATTTTACAAACTCAACATATATAAAAAGAAAGTTGCAAA
Source organism: Papaver armeniacum (assembly GCA_023531295.1). Classification (NCBI taxonomy): domain Eukaryota; kingdom Viridiplantae; phylum Streptophyta; class Magnoliopsida; order Ranunculales; family Papaveraceae; genus Papaver; species Papaver armeniacum. Next base: position 158,556 of record JAJJWW010013823.1, on the reverse strand, counting down.
GGCAAGATTTAAAATGGGAAACATACCTCATTTGCCTTATCAAAGTGCCATTTGAATTCCCAAGGATGATACCCCGTGAGATTCGCAGAAGAACGTGCGAGCCCGCGATATAAGGGCCATTTAAAATCAAGGGTACAACCCACCACTTCTCATCTTTGGAGTGGCGAGGAGTAGTATTATTGCCCTGTGCCAATCAATATCCCGCATGAGCAATTTATCCTCGTGGACATTATCCTTCTTTTTCGTGCGAATGCCCCAAATGAGATTTCGCATTAATCATCTTTATCACTCGAATAGTTTTCAAAAAGTTCTCTACAAAGGTACTTCTCAAAGAATTATTTCCAAGTCTCATAAATCGGGGTGTCTAACAAGAGTAGGGTATAAAGATCCTTTGCCAAAGACCACGATTCGCGAACTCAAGCATTAGGCGAATGCAATCGCCACTCAATTGATAAACAACCCGAGAGAATTTTTCATGGGCCAAGATTTCATAAAATAAAGGCATCTCAGATTGTACAAGGGAATGGGAAGTCCCGCGAGAAGCTGACCTAGCGAGACTATAATCTTTTGATCATCACATTGATGATCGTAAAATAACTTTGCAGTAAAGAATAGATGAAGATTCTTGATCGGAATGGTTGATAGAGTGAAACCCTTCTCGAGCAACTTCGTTGAACTTCATCAAAAGAAGCTTTGTATGCACGACTAATGGAAGCCATTATCGCATGGGAATGGATGGGAGGTTAAAGGTTAGGATCAGCGCTAGAAAGGACGAAGAAAAGATTTGCAGTAGCAGGAGCGCAAATTGCGGAAGGAGAGAGTCAAAGAAAAGTTGCAGAGAGAAACTAAAGGATGAAAAGGAGGGGAAAAGAAAACTATATATAGGGAAAAAGATCCTCGAGAAAAACGAGGTCATTTAATGCGAAGAGACATGAATGGTCAAGAATAAGCTATTGAAAGAGACGTGTCAAGAAAAGACATTAATAATCAAAACTGTAAAAGTACAAAATCAAACAGATAAAGATAAGCAATCATGAAACAATATTGTAAAAATCTCATGATACTCTTCCCTCGCAGAGAAATATGAGGAGAGATAGGAGACGATACTTCAGATATATCTCAAAGAAGCTTCGAACTTTGCAAAAGAATAGAGGCAAGTACGTACTTTTCAAGGAAAGTATTCTTTTGCTCGCTCCTTCATCAACAAAAATCAAAGATCGCTACCATTAATAGATTTTTCCTTAAAGATCGCTTGTCAAGCAATATTCCAGGAAAAAGAGGCAAGATGTAGGGTCGTAATATCGCAACAAACAAGGTTCGCGAGATTAATAAACGACAAAGATCGCGAAGGAGTCGCAGGAGCTAAAATAAACGACGCAATGAATAACGACAGTGCAAAACATAAAGAAGACGTGAGACCCGGCGAGGGTTAAGAAGTGTCGCGAGAGTGAATGTTTGTGCATCTCGCGACACTTCGCGAGACATTCCCGAAAATAAAGGGTAGCTTAGTCATCATCCACTATGTATTACCCTATATAAAGGGCTAAATGAGTCTCAGTAAAGGGAGAGATCTTTTGGAATTGTTGGGCAAGTCATTAGGAGAGAGAAAGTTTAAGCATGCTTTAATTTCTAAGTGTAATTCTATTTTCCTATGTAAACATTTCATGAATTCAATCAATAAATATTCTTGATCTTACATCTTTCAATGGATTAATTAAGCAAAATCGAGTAAGGGGTGTAGTGTGGGAAATCCTGCTACTACATTCTTATTCCTGCAATATTAGTATCGCATAATAATATGATCATAATATTAAATGTATGTTATTTTCGTCGCCTCGATTTCATTTCCATACTTGCCTCCGTTATTTGTATGCAAATGGAAGATTAAGCATAATCTCGCAGATGTTTCGCATTGAATTTGTCATTGCGACAAGATCGCAGGACGTCTTTACATTTTCATGTAATGACCCATTGGCCTTGCCTTACCTATCTTGTGTGGTCTTATTTTGCCTTCCTAGTTAAAGGTCTTATTTTTCCACCCCTCATTTTTGCGACAATATGACAGGCCTAAATATTCTTACGAACATAAAGCCCCATGACATTGCCGTCTTGCGACAAAATCGCAGGACGTCGTTACACTTTCATGTAAAGACCCATTGATCTTGTCTTATCATTTATTTAGTATTTTTGCCTATGCAGATGTTTTTCTTGCGACAATATGACAGTCTAGAAATTCTCGCGAATTTGAAGTCCCATGACATTGCCGTCTTTTGACACTCTCCCTAATGGAGGGTGTCGCCCTTATCATCTCCATGGTTGCCCCTTCAAGGAGGCGTACATCGGCCATACAAGACTAGCTCCTCCCATCCGGTCTTAACAAAGAAGCATTTTCGCAGACTCTTATCCCTTATACCTATAGGGCTTATGGTTACGAGACTGCACCCTAAGGGAGTTTTCTTCGGCCGAGTGCAAAGATGTGCCAAGACTTGTCAAGAGTGGTAAGGAAGTTCCATGCTCCCCGCACTCTTGACTCAACCGTACCTCGGCGCCTTGGTCATACGCCACTCCTTGGAAGAGACCCCAAGGCGTCCAACTGTATAACCTTATATATATATATATATATATATAGTTGGAAATCCAAGGTATCTCTCCCGGATAGGCTTTCATGGGCCCCAAATTTCCATGACTCGGGCTTCAAGAGCGGTGTAACCTTCCCCCTGATCCATGTCAAGAGATACCCTCTTATATGACGTACTTTAGGTCTTACATTTGCCTCTTGCGAAGTATCATTCGCGAACTAGGTGTACGCCAAAGGTTCGTCCCATTCACTCACTCTATCATTTTTGTCAATTCATTCAATCATTCATTTTGATTTTCTCTTCTCATTCTCTTTGCGGTTATCGCATTTCCATTATCTTTGCGAAATTATCGCATGTCTTCATTCTTTCATTCATCCTTTCATTCATTCCTTCATTTCGCTGTCACTTCCTTCACTCATTCTTTCATTTCGTCATTTCATTCATTCTCATAATATCATATCATTTGAAGTAAAGTAAATATTCAATAAAAATATATAAATTTATAAAGCAAGATTTTTCTCAAATCTTTGAAATCTTTAAGATCTTTGTAATTTAGAAATCTTTGAAATCTTAGTAATTCTTTATAATTTTGAACTCTTTGAAATCTTGAAATCTTTTTTTTTTTTTTTTTTTAATCAAATCAAAAATCTTTTATTTTCTGTAAAAGTATAAAGGTTTGCCCGCTACTACTCTCCATGTTGAATATCATATCATTTTAGACAAAGCAAATCTTCAAGAGAAATATATAAATCGATATCTGCGAGATTTTTCTCGGTTTCTTTTGTAATTGTGGAATCTTTGTAATTCTGAAATCTTTGTAATTCTGAAATCTTTGTAATTCTGCGATTGTATCGCGTTTGTAAATCAAATCAAAAATCTTTTATTTTTTTGTAAGTAAAATGTTTAAGGAAAGTGGTACTTAGCTTTTGTGGTTTGCTGTCGTCAATCTCGCGAAGTATATGATTTGCTTGCGAGCTATCATCCTTGTCGACAAAATATAATTGTCTCGAGCAAAAAGAAGTATGAGAAATGAGATTTGAACCCTTGACTTGCTTCTTGCATATTCTCAGATATACCAACTGTTCTAACCCTTTCTTGCGAAAATTGATTTGCGAGATAGTCATCAACTTTCTTCTTTGAGAAATAGAAAAAGTCCTTGCGAAATTTCGCATAATAAAAATAAATATGCGAGAAGCAAGAATTGATCCCGCGACCTTCTGCTTGCATTCATGCCTCCTAACCAACTGTGCTAGCCTTGCCTCTGCGAAGTGTTTCTGCGAAATAACCACCTACTTTATTCTTGCGAGATACCCTTGCGAGATTATCAAAGACTGTGCAAAGTAAACATTTGCACAAAGTAACCGAACATCTGCGGCGTTCATGCTGCGAACGTTCGCAAGGTAAAAATTTGCGTTGCGAAGTGTAAAAACTCTTTGCGAATGGGGAGATTCGAACCCTAGACATCATACTCCTTCCTTTTATTGCTGACCATCTGAGCTAGCTTCAGCTTGCGAAAGAAACACGTATTGCCACTCTATTATTCTTCCTTTCTTTTCAGTAGTTCCAAAAGTGTGAAAAATATTGAGCTTTGCGAGAATTGATCATGCGAACTCTAACCCATACTCCTAATCCCCGACCATCTGCGCTTACTTGTTGTTTGCGAAAGAAACACATAATTTCATAACCTTATTCCATTTGTTCTCATTTGAAAGTTCAAAAAATATGCGAAAATTTGCGAGAGATGGGAATTGAACCTGCGACCTCAAGCTCATTGTCTTTACCTCTGACCAACTTTGCTAGCTTCTGTTTGCGAACTATCTCTGCGGAATAATAACTTACTTTCTTCTGTGTGAAATATCCTTGCGAAATATCCATGCGAAAAATACACGTTCATTGAGATTTGAACTCGCGACCATGAACTCATTAACCTCGCAGGTGACCAACTGTGCTGCCTCTTGCTTGCGAAATAATGAAACAACCTTGCGAAATAATCCATTTTTTTTCCCTTCTGTAAAAAGAAGAAAATTATGCTCGCAAGTGAATTCGAACTTACACCTCAAACTCACATACTGCTTGCTGAACCAACTGCTCAAGAACCTCTCTCGAAATTAACCCCACAACTTTTTCTTTATTCTCTTATTCGCCACTGAAAAATAAAAATATGTGTCTCTGCGAATTCGAACCCGTGACCTCTTGCTTATTCGCTGCAACTCAAACCATCTGTGCGAGCTTATGTTTGTGATAAAAATCACAACGTTTTGTTGTTATCCTTATCTTCGTTCTTCCTTTATTTCCTTCAACAATTTTCCTCTTGCTTTTTCTCCTGAAAATGAAATCTTCCATTAAAAAATTAGCTTTCTTCCTTGAATTTCATCACATCAACCTATTTTTTTCTCTTCCTCTTTTCATGTCCTTGAATTGTTGACGGTATTTTCTCCCTGGAAGTGTGATTTCTTCCATAAAACTTCCATTTTGAACCTAAATTTTATAGATCTAAATAAAAAGTATGAACAATAACTAATTTTCATGGAAATTTCTTGATCCAACAAGTTACGAAAGGACAAAATCCATTATTCTCTCCCTCTGTTTCTAGCGCATATGTAGTTGCAGAAATCCTACACTACACCCCTCACTATATCTTGATATCTAAACTTATTTGATATGAAAATGAAGATAAAAGTGCTAAAATTGTAAAATGGACACAAGGATTTTTTACATGGTTCGATCAATGTGATCTACATCCATGGTTCTTCACTATGATTTTTGAGGTTACATAAGAATTAGATTTACAATCTCCATTAATGGATATTTTGTAGAGCTCTAGATCTAATTTTAGGGAAGAAGATGATAAAGAAAATAAATCTCTCTCTAAAAATATCTCTCTCCAAAATATCTCTCTCTCCTCCTTAATGTGTCCTCCTTTTCTCTCTCCTGCTCTCCTCTTTATATAGTGTTTACATAGTGGATGACATCTCATATACAACTAATATTTCCCTTAATTTCGGATTTACCTTGCGACATCTCGCGGGAGTGTAAATATTAAGTCTCGCAGACACTCTAGTTCTCGTAAGATCTTCGCACTTTCTTCATGTTTCCATCATCGCCATCTATTACGCCATCTCTGAAATCACTTTGCGACGGTTTCGCGACGTTGTTGATAAAGATTCCGCAAGTGTGTTGTTGTTGCGATATTTGGATCCTACAATGAGAAAAGTGTGAAGACTTGGCGAGATTTGGGAGTGTCGCAAGAAAACACTTATACACTCACGACACTTCGCGAAGGATTCCCAAAATAAAGGGACAGATTAGTCATCATCCATTATGTAATACCCTATATAAAGGGTCGAGTAAGTCTTTGTAAGGGAGAGGTCTTTTTGAATTGTTAAGCAAGTTATTAGGAGAGAAAATTAGAGTGATTGTAATTTCTTTAGCTCGATCTATCTTTCTTTGAGACATTTCAAGAAAATAATCAATAAAATCTATATCAATTCATATTCAAATGGTTTAGTTGAGTAAAATCTAGTGAGGGGTGTAGTGTGGGATTTCCTGCAACTACATGATTAGTTTTGACTCCGGGTATTGATGTCCATAGTGCGACTATCTCGAGTAGAGCTTTGTGACTTATATATGAATTTTAGTATGCTTGAGTGCAAACTCGTGTACAACAATTGGAATTTCGCATCGTGTACTACTTCCTCATGTAATTAATAAGTATGCTAACCAAGGAGATTCTTTAGTGTCTTCCAAGGTTCTACGTAGATAGTTAGGGTCCTGGTATAAAGGTTTTGTGGGTACACCTCTGGTAAACCCTCCCGAGACTATAACTCGGCCACTAGGGCCACCTAGGGGTTTAAAGGCTTATTGCGTACGCTAAATGCAATCGACGATGCCTGCGCGACAAGTGAGTTAGGATTTTATTTTGTAGCTTTGATTTTCTCGAGGACGAGCAAATAATAAGTTTGGGGGTATTTGATAGACGCATTTATGTGTCTATTTTGATCTCAATTATGTGTATTGTTAGTGCTCGATTTTATACTTATTTGATAATTTTATGTTTTTGTAGGTGTTTTTGGAGAAATAAGCTTTTGAAAATTGGCTCAAAAAGTGGTATTTGCGCTCGTGGGAGAAAATTACTATTCGGACCCCTCATTTTGGATAAGGGGTACCTCAATTACTAAGGGGCTTCCACTTGTTATTTACACCCCAAGACACCCCAAGTGCTAAAGGGAGTCCAAAGTGCTAGATAAGGAGGTCATCCTCTTTGTTTGAAAAATCCATTTTGGCGGGAATTTTCTACAAAGAATGGCGAGTTGGATTCGACTTTTGGGCGTCTCTCGGAGATTCAATCACGAAGATTGTTTGGGTTGGACTATACTCGACTAAACAGGGCTGTTACAAGAGATTTCACGGATTAAACTGGGCTGGATAATCGGTTCTCGGCTAAACAGGAATAAGCTTATTCACCTGCGTAAAGTTTGGATTGATTTTTGAAGAGATTTTCGCGAGCTTTGTTCTTGGATATGGATCAATATGGGCTTGATACTAGTAGAAAGGAGCGGTGACGTGTTTTGGGAAGTTAAAAAGGAATCAAATCCTTGTTTTCTCGGGAATTATCTAAAACAGGGGGAGGAGTAATACTCGGGTCTTTGTTTTTAGTTATTACGTGAAATGAATAGAGAAAATATCTTCTGTTCGATTTGTTTCTATCCTAAGAAAAGTTTTGAACACCTATGATTTAATCAAAGCCGCGTACGGAAGATATATGGAGAAGAAAAGTCCGAGACTTTCGTATGAAGAAAATAGAGAATTTAATCGGGTTCGGAAAGTACTGTGATAGAAAAAAACACTAATACGAGTCACAGAAGGGGTGTCGAGACTTTGGGGATATTCCTGGGTAGTTGTAGAGAAGAAACAAAGTTTACAGAGGTACGAGAGCAGTAACAGGTGAAGAAGAAGAAAAGAGTTACAGACGACACCATAAAAGTGTCGTTCTCAAGAACCCTAGAACACGAAGAACATAAGACGCCTAAGGACGCATATCTTAGTTTAAACAAAGACAAGTATCAATGTTCATCACTAATAGATCACGTATCATAAGCTTGTCATCTTTTCTCTCAGATTCAACACCCGTTGTAAGAGTCATTTATAACTAACGCCGCTTCTGAGATTGCAAACTGTCTTTTTATTAGTTTTCTCTTGTTTTTCACCTATTTGAGCTATGAACAATTATTTTGAGCACGTGAATAATATGAGGATCTAAACCCCATCACCTGGGACAACGGAGGAAGTCAGTATTTCATCCATGTGGTAATGTAATTAATTTTTTATTTACTTTTGCACCGATTTTAATTGAATTAAGGTTTCTATTAATTACATGTGACTTTGTTTGATAGATCATGCTTAGTCCTAGGATTCTTGATGCGCCATACTTATGATCTACAAGTAATATTTTATGGAATCTATTTTGGCAAAGAATAGAGTTAATATTTGTTTTGTTTTGAGCGATAATCGCCAGGATTAATTTCTCGAACCACTTGAATATGAAAAACAAAGAAATCTGAGTCCTAGTACCTCTCGATATTTGTGACAACCTTTTGTATATATTTTTATTATTAAATTCTGAAACCAAATCTTTACAAGCCCGAGTTGAACGAACTTTTACTACCATTTTCTACAACAACATAAAAATCACATCATCAACCATAACCAAGAATGAAATCTTCTGATCTAACGTACGGACGATTAATGACTCCTGGCACTAGGAATGTTAGGATAAATAATGATTAATGTGTAGATAAAGTACCGAAAGCGATGTGTCAAGAAAGCTTTTCAAAGATTGTCCTTTACGGTCAAAAACCACATGATTGCTTAGATCAACACGCAAGCAAAAAACGGAATTGTACTGCAAAAACTTTTTCGCGATTTAATGAAGCTCATTGTATTTCATCCTTAACTCTTTCGAAAACAGTTCGAAGTAAGTGTTGTGTACTTTGCTTACGTAGGTAGGGATGGAAGGCGAGCCGAGGCACAAGAACAACACCGAAGGTGATGGCGAGCACCTCTAGGATGAGTAGGATCCTCGGGAATCGGGCCATAGCGGGATCTAGTGCACAAGAAGGACCGACGGATTCCCGACAAAAGGATACCCGACAAAACCACAAAGCGAGACTCGGGCACCAGGCAAGAGGCATGGCAACTGGTTGATGAGGAAGTCGATCTAGGTCGAGACGATGATCTCCCACCAAGAATACTAATGATTAACCCGAGCCGGATGATGCACGGGGACATGGAAGACGGAAGAACTGCATCAGATACCAAGTAAGAGGAGGAGGTGCAAACGATGCAGGAGGAGCGGAGGCGAGAAAGGCAACCGATAGATTACCAGCGTGCAGTAGAACAAGAAGGAGAAAGGCTTAGACGAGTGCGCCTAGGAATGTGCGACCTCAGCCGAGACATCCCACCAGTAGCAATTGACCTTCCCATAGCTCCAAATGGTCCCCCTGTTATCCCTGAACCGACCGAACCTCCAACCGCACCCCCCAATGTAACAGGAAACCAAGTGAATGGCCACTCTAGCCATGAAAGCACTGACCCAATGCTACTTGCTATCTTTGCAATCCAAAGAAGGCGGAGTTGATCTTATGAGAGAGCTACAGAGAAGGAATCTAGCCTTGGAACATGAAAACTACCAACTCATAGCAACCGGGAGAGCCGGGTCAAGAGGATCGTCAAGTCGAGCGCTTCCGGCAGTCACACCCAGCAGAGAAACACTCCAACCCCAACCCCGGGCCGAGAGCGCATACCCGACCCTAACAGGTTCAAGGGGGGTATGGTCCGTCCGAAGATTCTTGGACCGAGGAAGAGGTGACAAACGAGACTACGGATGTAACAACCAAGCAAAGATCGAGCAAATTGAGCGGATAGTCGAAACGACGGGAAATGGTGAGGATGATAAGTCAGCGAGAAATAATCGGTGAGGCAATGAATAATATGCCGTTTACTAAGGAGTTGGATCGGACCCCCTTCCCACCAAAGTGTACGTTGCCGATCTTCCCATCTAGATTTGATGGCACGGGCGACGCAGAGAACACATCAAAATGTACGACATGTCCTTGTTAAAATGGGCGAATTGCAATGTGGTCATGTGCAAATTCTTTCCAAATGAGCTTGGAAGGAGAGGCGAAGAACCGGTTTTACACCCCGCTGATGAATCCATTAGCAATTCTGTTGTCCTGGTGGAAACCTTCCTAGAAACTTACATGCAGAACAGTATAGCTCGGCCTAGAGTAAACAAGCTCTTTACGCTTGCACGGAGATTCAAGGAACCGTTGTGGTCTCTAACAGACAGATGGAGGAAGTTGTGCACTGACATCGGGAAGGTACCAGTCGATCAACAGATCTTCGGGTTCGAAAATTTGTTGGGGAAGTCAAATCCTATTTGGATAGCAATGTACACCGAGAAACCTAAAACGTTAAGGGAAATCAGGAAGATGCAAGGACACTACATCGCCCTAGAAGAAATACAGGAAGGAGCATAGGATATATGAATACAAGAAGCAAGCACTTGCAGAGAGGCAACCCCACGAGAAGGTTCTAAGCGACCGGAGAAAAGGCCGAGCACACAACATCATGGGGAGAACAAGAAAGTTTGGGTCGAGAAGGGAAAGAAGCCTCTTCATGAACCCGGATCCTACACTCCACTAAATGCACCATTGGAAGAGATATTCAAGGAAGTCGAAAAAAAGGAACGATATCCGATACCCTAAGACCCCGAGGAATCCGGTTCGACGAGACAAGGAACCACCCAGAATTTTGCCAACCAACGATTGTCGGGAGGTGAAAGATATCATCCAGCATCTGATCCGAGATGGATATCTGCGACATTTCATCAAGACATCGCCGACACCTGCCCAACCCAACGCTCCAGTGCATCAAATAAGAATCAATCGTGGTACCCAGTTCACCTGTAACACCATATCACATTCGGCAACTCAAGGGTTTGATTTGGGAACCTAAGTATCACTTCAAGAATTCATAAAAGAGATCGAGCGGGCAAGGAAATACCGGTGTGGCCAAGACTCTACCCATGGAACCATGGATGATGCAGCCGATCACTTTCTCGGCGAAAGACGTCCCATTGAATGGTCAAGCACATGGGGATCCCCTAGTAATAACTCTGTTTATCGAGGAATGGGGTGTCCGAAGGATACTGATAGACAGTGGCAGCTGAGTCGAGGTCCTATATATTTTATGACACCTTCAAAAGAATAGAGCTATCCGATGATATCCTAATCCCGTCGACCTATCGAATCTACGGCTTCAACGACGTGCGGTGACGGTACAAAGGAGAAGTCACTCTGAGTCTCGGACGGGAGGTATTCCTTGAAACACTCACCACCTTCTCGTGGGTCGACGTTGTGTCACCATACGAAGCAATCCTTGGACGACCTTGGCTTGCGGGAATCAAAGGAGTCACCTCGGCGTATCACCAAAGATTGCGGTTTCCATCTTATCGAGGAGTGGTAGAAGTGTTAGACGACCCCCGTGCGGCGAAACAATGCGTGCGAGATAAATGTTCAGCGAGAACGAGGAGAGGCGATCGAGGAAACGCCAAGAAAAGAACAAAGCTAAGGAAATAAGGGCGGGAGAAGAGCTAGAAAAGGTGATTTCACAGAGTCATCGCCACCTATGAAGCTGGCGAGAAGGAGATCTTATAACAATCAAAGGAGTAGACAATAGTCGATGAACCAAAGCCTAATTTCTCGGCCGTAGAATCTACCCGACAAGTTAATCTAGGCACCGAGGAAGAGCCTAAAATGGTGAGGATAGGAACTCTCTTGACAGACGAACAAACTCATCAACTGATAATTCTTTTGAAAGAATACATGGACGTATTCGCCTGGCAAATGCACGATATGGAGGGAATTGACCCAGAAGTCTGCTCACACCACTTGAGAATAGACCCCAAGTTCAAGCCAATCCGACAAAAGATGAGGAGAATTGCAGCCGAACTACAAACAACGGTGGAGGCTGAACTAAAGAAGTTGCAAGTAGCAGAATCATTCGAAAAGCTCAATACCCACAATGGATATCTAACATGGTGATAGTCCCTAAAAGGAATTGAGGTGTTCGAGTCTGCATCGACTTTAGCGACCTGAACAAAGCGTGCCCAAAGGATAGCTTCCTCCCCCAGCATTGATCGGCTAGTAGAATCCATAGTCGGGTATAAGGCAATAACACTCATGGACGGGTACTCTGGGTACAACCAAATCCCCCTGGCCCCCGAAGACCAAGATCACACCTCTTTCTTCATACCAAGAGGGTTGTATTGTTACACCAAAATGCCGTTTGGTATGAGAAACGTAGGTGCCACTTACCAAAGATTAGTAGAAGACATGTTCGAAGATAAAATACACAACACCATTGAGGTGTATGTGGACGACATGTTGGTCAAGAGCAAGGTGGCCACCAACCACATCGATGATCTCCGAGGCATATTTCAGACCATGAGAAGATACAAGATGAGGGTGAACCCTGCCAAGTGCACTTTCTGGGTTACCTCGAGCAAGTTCTAGGGTACATAATTACCAACAAGGGAATCGAAGCCACCTGCATAAGATCGAGCCATCGTGGAAATGCCATCACCAGTGATGGTTAAGGACGTACAACGATTAAATGGGAACTTGGCGGCATTGGGACGCTTCATTTCTCGATCGTCGACAAGTGCAAGGACTTCTTCGGGACATTAAGGAAGGGAGAGAAGTTCAAATGGACCGAGGAGTGCGAATGAGCATTTCGAAGAAAATTAAGCAAAGATCTCGCGAGTCTGCCGGTATTACAAAGAACCGAGCTCGATGAGGTACTGACACTATATCTTGGGGCATCCAGTTATGCCATTAGTGCCGTACTAGTCAAGAACGTTGGAGGAGAGGAAAAGACGGTGTACTTCATAAGCAAAACCATGAACCCAGCGGAGAAGAACTACACCAGATCGAGCAACTAATACTAGCATTGGTGTTTGCAACACAAAAACTTCGGACGTATTTCCAGACTCACAAGATTCGGGTGCTCACAAAATCCTCCATAGAATCAGTACTCGGCAATGCAGCCAGGTCGGGGCGGATCTCCAAGTGGAGCACACAAATCAAGCAGTTCGACATTTTCTACGAGATGAGAACGGCAAAAAAGCACAAAGCGGTGGCCGACTTTCGCGACTTCCCCTAAGCGATGAAGATGAAGTAGAAGACATCCCCGGGATGGAGGAAGACCAAGAGGATCCATCCGACCTGCTCGAGACCTGTAACCCGACACGATGGGAAGTATTTGTGGATGGGTCATCCAACAAAGACGGGTCAGGCCTTGATTGGTCTTTACGACGCCAAAGGGAAAAAGATGGTCCACTCGTTTAAACTTGAATTTAAGGCGACCAATAATGTCACGGGATACGAAGCGGTAATACACGCTTTGCGCTGATAGTGGAGATGGGAATTCAAGACGTAAGGCTAATAAGTGATTCTCACTGGTCGTCCGACAAATCAGCGGACAATACGCTATACATGACCCCTTGTTACAGAAATATTGGGAACTCGCCCAATCATACATTGGAAAGATACCAAGCATCAAGTTTCGACATATCTGTAGGAAAGATAACCGCCACTCGGACGTGCTAGCATACATTGCTTCCATGCTAACGACATAAGTGTTGAAGGCATCGAGTTATGAGAGTCTTAATGCCATCGCAGTACCTGAGACAGAAAACATCGGCGCACACGTAGCAACAACCACTACCGATCAATATCAAGCCGATGATTGGCGAAAACCGATCCACGAATACCTCGAGACAGGAAAACTGCCCAAGGGACGACCCGAGATCAACAAAATCAAAAGCAAGGCAGCTGCATATGAACTCCGAGATGGCATCCTCGTACGAGAAAATCATACCTAGGACCATTGTTAAGATGCTTGAGTAAAGAAGAGGGCACACAATCCCGAACGAATTACACTATGGGGTCATGGAAACCACACTCAAAGCCGTAGCCTAGCGGCACGAGCAAAAACCATGGGATATTTCGGCCTTACATGAATGAGGATGCGAAGCATATGGCCCTTTATCTCGTGACGAATGCCAAAAATTTGGAAAAAAGATACATGCCCCAGCAGTGACGTTAAACTCAGTGATCAGTCCTTGGCCTTTCACCAAATGGGGGATCGACATCGTGGGACCATTGCATGTCGGATCGGGGCATAGAAAATATTTAATTGTGGGCTACCGACTACTTTACTAAATGGGTAGAGGCCGCTCCATTGAAGCATATTCGGGATAAAGACGTTTTTCGATTCATCTAGGAGCACATTCTATGTCGCTTTGGAGTACCAGCAGCAATCGTCTCGGATAATGGAAAACAGCTACAGGGAAAGAATATCGACTTGTTATTCAACACATACAATATCCGGAAGAGCAAGTCCACACCCATATACCGTCGAGCAATGGACAAGCCGAGATTACAAACAAGACCATCGCCGACAACCTGAAGAAGAAGCTTGATGGGGAGTACGGAGAATGGTGCGAAGAGCTTTACAACGTTTTGTGGGCATATAGGAAAACTCGCAGAGAGGAAACCGGATTATCACCTTTCATGTTAACATATGGACCGAAGCCATCCTTCCAACGGAGGCAATGATACCTACAACGAGAACCGAAGCATGGAGACGAAACATCTCAGCAGATCTTATCCTGGCTAAACTCGACGATCTAGAAGAAACAAGAGAGATGGCCCTACAAAAAATGGAAAATTACCAACGAAGAATCCAGCGAGAGTATAACAAACGGGTTCGACCAAGAGAATTCCATCCGGAAAGTTGGTACTAAAGGATCTACCCAGTTATGAACGTGATAAAAAAGGCGAAAAATTAGCGAAGACGATGGGGAGGACCCTACACCATTGTTGAGAAGGTAGGTGAAGGGGCATACAAGATACTAAAACCTGGACGGAACACCCGAGCCACGACCGTGGAATGCTACGCGACTAAAACTATATCACCCATGAGAGCGGGTATGATATATTGTCATTTATTTCCTTGAAAGGCCGCGTGGGGTTTGAAATATGACAATTGCGTCTAAATGGTCAAGTCGAACCCGAGGCGATGGCATTGTGCAAGTGTCGGGCGGCTTACACTCGAATGGTCATTTCGAACCCGTGGCGATGGTATTGTGCAAGTGCCGGGCGACTTACACTAAGACGGACTATTCAAACTCGGGCGATGGCGGTGTGCAAGTGTCGAGGTAGTCCTAGGGCCATGGTGGTTGGAAACCAAAGGCCGATTGTCGGGGCATGAGTACTCGACAATCGAGCAGGCAACATTGCTCCCCTCGCAAGTGGCCGAAATCACTTGCCCAAGAAAGTTAATCGATAACTTCTTGGGATATCGATCCCATAGAAATTAGGAAGGACCAACTACCCTGCCACTAGATCTTGAAAGACGGTGATGAGATACCTCAATCGGGACATGGCATTGGGCCCGGTGACCCTCCATGTTGAGTGTGTTCGACAGAAACGGCGTTTACGATTAACCAACCTTCATGTTTATGCAGGTATACATCACTTAGTCGTAAAAATAAACCACACCCCATCTGCACAACATAAATGAGAACAATAACGTGAACAACAACGTCAGAAAGCAAGAACAACAACCAAATTGGCGACGCAAAGACCCTATTAAAAAAGTGTACGAGAAAATTAAGGTGTTCAAGCGGATTACAACCCAATGCAAAGGTGGAATAGCGACGCAGCGCTACAAAAGACGAGCCTACTCTTTGAGAGGAGCTGATACAGGAATCGCCCTCTTGGAAGCAGCATCGGCCCGCTTCTTATCAAGAACCGCCTTTACACCGGCTTTGACCTTCGCAACAAGCTCATCATTAAACTTCCCTTTTCAAGAAGAAGATCGCGTGTCACCCGTTATCGACGCCGCTTCAAAGAGAGCTACCCGCCAAGCAATTGGGATTCCCTCACTAATAGCCGCGCCTCTTTTCCCTTCAATCGGGCATTCTCCTCTTCCAAATGATGCCACCTTCTTTTGATCGGCTGTCAAAACACGAGAGCGGTAAGTAACATAACAACAAAATTAAGACAACGACAAGGAAAGCACAATACAAGATACACCACCTTCAAGCAAAGGGGTGACTACTCTAACGGTCTCTTCATACTCAGACAAGTTACACTCGAGGGAAGATATCTTAGAGGAAAGTTCTAGATAACGCTGCTCGTTAAACTCATTGGAGGGGCAATGTTTCTTATGATCACTCCATTCGGCTCTCTGCCGAGAATGTGCTATCTGCAGACCGATAATTGAGCTCGAACCCACTCCAACTCCTCGAAACTTTCTTGGACTCTTTGAGCTTCTCAAGGATTCTTGACTACACTTTTCGGCCACATTCTTCTCCCCCCCGAATCCGAAGGCGATCTGCATGCAAATCTCGAACTCGAAGCCTTAACCGACCACACTGACTTTCTAAGTTATCGTCCAACAGTGTTTTGTCGGCAGCGATACCCTGGAACCGAGCTAAGCTCTCCCTAAGATTATCGATCTCCTCGGGGACATACTCAAAAGTCTCGTAACGATGCAGTCGGGATTGAAGACCCTCAACCTCGGTCTCCGCACGATCGATTTTATCATCCTTATTGACAATCCTCTGTTGTAAATTCGAAATGTGATCCCGTTCTATGTTAATTTCTCTCTTCAACAACCGATACCTCGTGGCAGCGTCGGCTTCCGCACTAGCAGTTTCGGCTAGGAAGGTAGTACTAAACTCAGGATATTGGCACTACAGAATCAATCATAAACACTTGAAAATCAAGAAAATACCTTGGGGATCAGCTAGTTGCTTCTCCAGTCCCAGGATCGCTCGCGCTCTTGCTGTAATAAGAGATGAAGACCTTCCCTCTCGGCGACTTCCTTGCGCTGAATGGCAGCATTTAACAACGAGCGATTGATATCATACAAACACCAACAACATTAGCACTTACCCCATAGCACGAATGCATAACATGATCAACACAACTCACCAGCAGATCGAAAGTGCTCTTCAAACCAGCATCATACAACGAGACGGCCTTGATCTTATCTTCATCCGAAAGAGAGGCAAATTCAGGAGAAATAAGATCTCCAAGAGAGTTGCACATAGGGCCCGAGACAGTAAAAGAAGTACTACTGACTGAGTTAGGAACCACATGAGAAAGAGGCTCCAGCAACTCGCCCCCAAAAGCGATGTTCTCTCCATCACGAGTAACCACATTGTTTCTACCACCACCAGACTTCTCCGCTTGCTTCGGCTCCTCTTCATCACCATCGACCACATCCTCCTCATCGTAAAGATCATCATCATCATCACCATCGTACTCAAGATACACAACACCATCAAAGAAGAACAATCCCTTTACCGACTAACTGTAGGGCACAGTTTTTCCCGGGGCAGACAAGTCGCTATTGGTATCCTTGCCCTTCCCTTTGGGTTTCCCACCTACAAGGGTAGACGAAACATCAGAAGATTTCTGAGGCGACTTCCTCATGGAATGTGATAAAGGCGGCCGATCATCTGGATCCTCACCATCCCTCGCCGAAGTACCACCAGCCTTGTCAACTTTCACCTTCCGAGAAAACAAGATGAGCCGATGTCAGAACCATGCAAGGCAACAAATAGGGAACGTACATGTACGTCAATGAGAAAACAGTATATTTGTTACCTTCCATGTCTCCTCCTCGCTCTGCGCGCTTAACCCCTATCCCTTTCCGAGGAACGAGAGGCTCGAAGGAACACTCTGGACTTAGGGCAGAAAACACAAAAATTAAAACATCACCATACAAGTCGCCCAACCAATCATCCAAGTCAAAAACCGAGAAACACACTTACTCGATCAACGTTGACCACCCATAAGGGATAAGACTCGGCCGGAGGAGGAAACTTGCCACTCAGAAGATGACCAGAAATAACTAAAGGAACTCGGTCTCAAGCCGAGTCGCTAGTATGACGGGCATGTTGTTGGAACTCTTCCCCTCGGGATCTTCGTCCAACAAAAGCTTCTTGACACCCTCGGAAGAGTCTTATGGCGATGAGGGTCTGGCAAGAAAACCGGCAAGGTCACCATTGGTAGCGATCCCGCTCCGATAATTATCAAGAAACTGGCAGAGTATAGTCACCCGCCCGAGAAGGATCGTAAGTAGACCAAGCAAGAGGAGTACACTGGCCTCGACCGCGCCTCTCCCACTCGGACAAAATACGAAAGGTGTTGTCATTCCATGAACTAGGGCACGAGACGGGTGGATCTTGGAGAGAGCTTCATACCAAAATAAACGGCTAGGATCGTACAAGGAAAACGCAATCCAAGCTCCAACTGACCCCGGTGACGATAGTCGCCTCGGCCGAATGCGGAAACTTCATGACATCATCCTTCCTCAAAATGCCTTTTTGGACCGATAAAAGCCTGACGTCATAACCATGGAGGCTGAAATCATCTTTCAACCGTTGAACGAACTGCTCATCCGTCAAATCTTTTGCAATTCTCTTATCAGCCCTACATGAAAACGAAGAAGGATTAACAGAAAAGATAGAATCCAAAGCACGATAATCGTGCTTAGAAGGGCTCTCGACAGCAAACAGAGAATCAAGTGGTACACCGTCTTCATCAGAAAAGACATAACTCACGCACCTGTTTTCAGTCATAGAAGGAGTTGAAGACGCCATGGGAGTTAGTTGAAGAAACGGCAGGAAAGGTGAAGATATGACCGGAAACGGAAGTTGCAGCGGCACGGAAATGGGAAACGGTATAAAAATCTTGAGAAATGAAGAAAGAGGGGAGAAAACCTGCTGAAAATATAACCAATGACGATGAAGAAGATGTGGAGAATAATAGAGGAGAGGGGAGGAAAAAACTGCTAAGGAAGGAATAAAAGAAAAACAGGGTTTAAGGGTTCGGGCTTATAAATCTCATCTGTGGTAACCGGCGAGGAAGGTAAACCGGTTGTAATAACTGAAGAGAGTGGGGAGCAAGATAGCGTAAAACCCGGCATGGCCAAAGACGTGGGAAGACGAGGCGGTTTCTTCCCCTCATGCCAATCACACGAGCGGAAGAAGGGGCATAAATGTAGGTGTAAATAATCCACGGGACATGGAACCATCCGGACAAGGGAGCACGAAGAGAAGCGAGCACTAGAAGCACCGAATCATCTCATCGATGCGGGCGCGAGAAAAGAGGGATGGAGACAAACTCGAGAGGTCTACATGAAACAAGGAAGCGTTGATGTGATGCTCATCGGGTTCGGGGTAATTAATATACTAACGAGTTGGTGAAAATATAAGTAAAGCTCGGTCAAAATGGGACTCGGCCAGGGAATCTAGAGGGTGACGTCGGTCATCTCCACCAAACGAACGATATCGGGTGATGACACCACTCGGCTGGACGTCTCAACTCGAGCAAAAGGGAAGATCGGTTGAAACATTAGCTAGTCGTCCGAGAAGAACATCAAGGAAGCTACACCGAGGCCCAACACCAATATCGATGTATCACCATCTCAGAACTATAAATAGAGATCGTGTAGAGAGGTAAAAGGGAGGCAATTGGTAAGCAAGTAAAAAAGGAGAGAAAAAAGAGAGCACACCTAGAGTATTGATAGAAACATACATCTTGTAATCGTGAACCAAGTAATAAGATCATCCCTTTCATCCCGTGGACGTAGGTAATCATACCGAACCACGTATATCTTGTGTTCTTCTACCTCTCTTGTTGGTTTTTACTTGTCCTTCCACCTCTCTTGTTGGTTTTTACTTATTTGAGCATGTTATGAGATTCTTTGGATGTAGTAGTAGGATTTTCTACATCTACAAATATACGAATGGCTACCATAGCAGCAGAAATGTTTGTAGGACAAGAAAGATTTGCTACAATTCTACGTCATCTTGTGGCTTTCAAATGACCAAAGTTCTTGGGATGATATGGAGGAAGGGCCAAGACCTTTGGGTGCTTTTGGTATTCAGAAGGTATTTAGCTTGGTGGCCCTTCACATTCTTTTATAACTGAATACTAACCACTTTTGTTTATATCTGCAGTTCTATCTGGATATGAAATTCGTCATTCATTTATCATCCCAAGGACGCTACTTATCACGGCATTTGAATCAAGTTATAATACCCAGAGTTGCAGCGGCATTTTTTGCTACCACCGGAAAGGATCCATACAGGTACATTTAAGTGATTATTAATGATTGATAATTGTGACACCAGATTGTCTATGGTTATATCTTTGAATATCAAAAGTGGGATTGTTGTCTTGCTACGGAGGGATTTGTCTAAAATATTACACTGGTGCATAATTCTTCCTTGTAGTTGCTGCTTGCGTACGTCAGCACCATAAGATACGAAAGTCTAGAAATTGATCCAAGTAGAAATTGATCGAACGATGGTCAAGAGATGCCAAATCTTTGTTTAAAGCCGGAGAGAAGAAGATGGGAACGGAAGAAAAGATTTTCAACCACATTTTCTGTGGAGCAAGTAGGGCACATTTGGATGTTGTTAATGTTGCATATGAAATGTAAATAGCTCACTTTTATTTACCGATCAAGAAAAAAAATGTAAATAGCTCACTTATATATGTATATATTATGTGGTGTTAATGAGATTGCATCCTTCTATTCAAAAAAAAAAATCAGATTGCATCCCCTTCGTTTGCTTTTTGTTCACATTTTGGTTTTGGGTGCAGTCACTTATTGGTCTAAACTAGATTTCGAACATAGACCCATGCCCGTGATATGGCAGGTGGATCCCTACCGATCAGGTTGGAGGAGTTTATAGTTGCAGAATTTTTTGTTTCTTTTTCATCATTTTGGAAAAGTTAACCAACTGTAAAGTGGTTGAACAACCATGTTGAGTAAAATGTGCATGTGCAAAAGTGTTGTTCAGACATCCAATTTACCTGCATATGGATATGCATAGTTTGGTCATGTGCAAAAGTGTTGTTCAGACAGCCAATTTACCTGCATATGGGTATGCAGTATAGTTTGGTCATGTGAACAGATGTTGTGCACATGGTATATTTCTTGTAGTAGCATTGTATGGACATAATTAGTCCAGGTGTCTTCTTATCTTTAAGGTCTGCCCGGAAATAAAAAGAAATGTAATCAATCAATTACAAGAAAACGTGTTAATGGAATAGACGAGGAAGAGAGGAGCTACTGCCCCATAAACTGCTGTGAAATCAAATACTGAGTAGAATCTATTCATAAAATAAATACTGAGTAATTTAGATATTTAGGGATTGAAAGCGAAGAATGAACTTAGGGGTTGAGTTTAATTGAGGATTTAGGAAGGAAGGAAAATCAAAACTTGGGTTTTGGATTTTGATGTTCAAATGTGGTTCCTTTATGAGTAATTGGTAGGAGGATTGAGATTTTTTGCGAAAAGTGAAATTATTGGACATCAATGGTCTTTCATAAGGTATAGACAGAGAAGTTTCATAAGGTAATGTTCTTCACATCTCTCTACTTATATCTTTCTCTACTTTCATTTATATGACTCGGTTTGGTATTTGTGTATATGGGTTTCATTGTTCTAAGAGATGCCCGAGAAGGTTTTTGTTTTTGTGACTCATTTTAATCAAATGTGATCGTTTCTGTCAAAAGATAAGAAAACATTATCGCCGATTCGTTTGATAAAATGCCTGAAGGAACTAATTGTCTTATGCCGTCAAATTTGATTTTCAAAAAATTTTGATTATGCTCCTCTAAAGTAGGAGAATTTGGGAACTAATTGCATTGCATCTAGGATTACCCTGGGCTAGTAATGGGACAGTGAGGTATTTACATTTGTCCTGGAGGTAAATTATTGGTTCATATGTTCATAAACGTCTCTAATTTATAGTAGGATCCTCAAAATAAACATGAAAGACAAAACATGACTTACCTTTAATCTTTTCTAGTATTTTATTTATAAGATGAGTTGTAGCGTGCCAACAAGGGTATACCTCCTACAGTCCCACTCGCTTTTCACAAAAAATGCACCGTATCTGTGTCAAATCAACTTTCCAAAGCGAGTTACATTATTTATTTATTTATGTACCTCAGAATCTATGAAAACATTATACCCTATTTAAATTTAAGAACGAGTCAGACCGTGTTTTATGTTTTCCCAACATTGGTTACGCACCAAACAAAAAATTGGTGTGATCACCCGATGTACACTTCAGAAAATTCAATATGTGGACATCCAAAGCATAAATAGTGGAATATTCCTTTTAATGCAAAAACAAATACAAAATAAACATGAAAGACAAAACATGACTTACCTTTAACCTTTTATTTACAAGATGAAACTCTAAAGATTGGAAGCCACAACGCCGCAACCAACATTCGGTCATTATGAACTTATATATACTTATTTGTACTGTCTAAAGGGTTTGGTAACGGTTACCACCTTCCCTGCAAAAACAAATACAAAATAAACATGAAAGACAAAACATGACTTACCTTTAATCTAATCTAGTATTCTATTTACAAGATGAGTCGAGCGTGCTAACAAGGGTATACCTCCTACTCGCTTTTCATAAAAAAAATGCAACGTATCTGTGTCAAATCAGCTTTCCAAGGCGAGTTACATTATTTATTTATTTTTGTACCTCATCTTTAAAACCTATGAAACCATTATACCCTATTTAAATTTAAGAACGAGTCAAACCTTGTTTTATGTTTTCCGTAACATTGGTTACGCCTCAACAAAAAATTGGTGTAATCACCCGATGTGTACACATTAGAAAATTCAATATGTGGACATCCTGGAGCATAAATGGTGGAATATTCATTTTAATGCAAAAACAAATACAAAATAAACATGAAAGACAAAACATGACTTACCTTTAACCTTTTATTTACAAGATGCCCCTCTAAAGAGTGAAAGCCACAACGCCGCAAGCAACATTCGGTCATTATGAACTTATATATACTTATTTGTACTGTCTAAAGGGTTTGAAAAACTACACCACCTTCCCGCAAAAACAAATACAAAATAAACATGAAAGACAAAACATGACTTACCTTTAATCTAATCTAGTATTTTATTTACAAGATGAGTCGTAGCGTGCAAACAAGGGTATACCTCCTACTCGCTTTTCACAAAAAATGCAACGTATCTGTGTCAAATCAGCTTTCCAACGAGAGTTACATTATTTATTTATTTTTGTACCTCATCGTTAAAATCTATGAAACCATTACACCCAATTTAAATTTAAGAACGAGTCAAACCTTGTTTTATGTTTTCCGTAACATTGGTTACGCCTCAAACAAAAAATTGGTGTAATCACTCGATGTGTACACATCAGAAAATTCAATATGTGGACATCCGGAGCATAAATAGTGGAATATTCCTTTTAATGCAAAACAAATACAAAATAAACATGAAAGACAAAACATGACTTACCTTTAACCTTTTATTTACAAGATTCCCCTCTAAAGAGTGGAAGCCACAACGCCGCAACCAACATTCGGTCATTATGAACTTATATATACTTATTTGTACTGTCTAAAGGGTTTGAAAACGGTTACCACCTTCCCTGCAAAAACAAATACAAAATAAACATGAAAGACAAAACATGACTTACCTTTAATCTAATCTAGTATTTTATTTACAAGATGAGTCGTAGCGTGCAAACAAGGGTATACCTCCTACTCGCTTTTCACAAAAAATGCAACGTATCTGTGTCAAATCAGCTTTCCAAGGCGAGTTACATTATTTATTTATTTTTGTACCTCATCGTTAAAATCTATGAAACCATTATACCCTATTTAAATTTAATAACGAGTCAAACCTTGTTTTATGTTTTCCGTAACATTTGTTACGCCTCAAACAAAAAATTGGTGTAATCACCCGATGTGTACACATCAGAAAATTCAATATGTGGACATCCGGAGCATAAATAGTGGAATATTCCTTTTAATGCAAAAACAAATACAAAATAAACATGAAAGACAAAACATGACTTACCTTTAACCTTTTATTTACAAGATGCGCATCTAAAGAGTGGAAGCCACAATGCTGCAACCAACTTTCGGTCATTATGAACTTATATATACTTATTTGTACTGTCTAAAGGGTTCGAAAACGGTTACCACCTGCCTTGCAAAAACAAATACAAAATAAACATGAAAGACAAATCATGACTTACCTTTAATATTTTCTAGTATTTTATTTACAAGATGAGTCGTAGCGTGCTAACAAGGGTATACCTCCTACTCGCCACCAAAAAAATGCAATGTATCCGTGTCAAATCAAACTTTTGCCAAGGCGAGTTACATTATTTATTTATTTTTGTACCTCATCGTTAGAATCTCATGAAAACATTATACCCTATTTAAATTTAAGAACGAGTCAAACCGTGTTTTATGTTTTCTCAACATTAGTTACGCCCCAAACAAAAATCAGTGTAATCACCGATGTGTACACATCAGAAAATTCAATATGTGGACATCCGGAGCATAAATAGTGGAATATTCCTTTTAATGCAAAAACAAATACAAAATAAACATGAAAGACAAAACATGACTTACCTTTAACCTTTTATTTACAAGATGCACCTCTAAAGAGTGGAAGCCATAACGCCGCAACCAACATTCGGTCATTATGAACTTATATATACTTATTTGTACTGTCTAAAGGGTTTGAAAACGGTTACCACCTTCTCTGCAAAAACAAATACAAAATAAACATGAAAGACAAAACATGACTTACCTTTAATTTAATCTAGTATTTTATTTACAAGATGGGTCGTAGCGTGCAAACAAGGGTATACCTCTTACTCGCTTTTCACAAAAAAATGCAACGTATCTGTGTCAAATCAGCTTTCCAAGGCGAGTTACATTATTTATTTATTTTTGTACCTCATCGTTAAAATTTATGAAACCATTATACCCTATTTAAATTTAAGAACGAGTCAAACCTTGTTTTATGTTTTCCGTAACATTGGTTACGCCTCAAACAAAAAATTGGTGTAATCACCCGATGTGTATACATAAGAAAATTCAATATGTCGACATCCGAAGCATAAATAGTGGAATATTCTTTTTAATGCAAAAACAAATACAAAATAAACATGAAAGACAAAACATGACTTACCTTTAACCTTTTATTTACAAGATGCGCATCTAAAGTGTGGAAGCCATAATGCCGCAACCAACTTTCGGTCATTATGAACTTATATATACTTATTTGTACTGTCTAAAGGGTTCGAAAACGGTTACCACCTGCCTTGCAAAAAAAAAATACAAAATAAACATGAAAGACAAAACATGACTTACCTTTAATATTTTCTAGTATTTTATTTACAAGATGAGTCGTAGCGTGCTAACAAGGGTATACCTCCTACTCGCTTTTCACAAAAAATGCAATGTATCTGTGCCAAATCAGCTTTCCAAGGCGAGTTACATTATTTATTTATTTTTGTACCTCATCGTTAGAATCTGTGAAAACATTATACCCTATTTAAATTTAAGAACGAGTCAAACCGTGTTTTATGTTTTCTCAACATTGGTTACGCCCCAAACAAAAAATTGGTGTAATCACCCGATGTGTACACATCAGAAAATTCAATATGTGGACATCCGGAGCATAAATAGTGGAATATTCCTTTTAATGCAAAATCAAATACAAAATAAACATGAAAGACAAAACATGACTTTTTTTACATGATATTTTCTATAACTCAATCTTAGCGCTGACACACACAGGAAGATTACCACACCACTTCCTACAACAAAGATTGTTCCTAGCAAACTTGGCAAGCGGATCTGCCACTTGATTACATTTCCTATTCCTAAAACAGCAACAACACTTCCTAAACAAAGAACTAGATGTCGACATTCTCTAATAATATTACCATCTTCCCAAGGAGAGACATTGCATTGACCATTTATGGTGTCCATAACTTTTTGTTATCACCTTCCACTATTACATTCTTCATTTGAAGTTGATAAATCCATTGGAGAGCTTTTAAGGCTGCAATAGCTTCTGCTTGGGAACATCTCTCACTCTTTTCTACCATTGTCCAAAGCTTCCACCAATTGTCTGCAAAATCTCCGATAATTAGAGCAATTCCAAAGAATATTATTACTAGGTAAAATAGAAGCATCAATATTGATTTTTAGCCATCCTCTTTGGTGAGGGTTCCATATGTTTATGTTAGTTTTCCTCCTTTCATTCTACATAGGATTATTGCATAACACCCGCAAATCGATTTAGATGATTGTCGGTTTGAATTTTATTTTCCTTGCAATAATCTCTAATTCTCGTGAGTTAGGCTATTGGTAGAGCTTCTTTGTTGTCAAACACTAGTTCACATCTTGCCTTCCATATGAACCACAAAGTGATCACAATGAGATTGATAGTTGTCCGCTTCTTGAAGTTTATACTTAAATCAGATACTCCAAGATTTTACCACTCGTTGTATGTTCCGAATATTGGCTATTTCTTGAGCAATATCTTGAGATATAGCATTCCAAACACTCCTAGCATAGGTGCACTGAATGAGCATATGAGTAGTAGATTCCTCTCCATACATGCATCTTTTACAGCTCCTATCTTGAACTTGAGAGTGTCTAGCCAATCTTTGATTAGAGGGCGGAATATCTTGAGCTAATTTCCATAAGAACAATTGGCATTTGTGGGGAATTCTGAGATGCCATAATCCAAGCCAAAATTTGGCTTATTCTTCCTTATTTCTCAGATTTTGGTTGTGCTCACAAAGAATGGCTTTATAAGCCGAGTTAACTGTGAAATTCCCACTGCTAGTCAAAGACCATTGTATTTTATCCTCATGTTGAGTAGATGGCTTGATATTTAAAATTTTTTCACCTGATCTTGGGTAAAGTAGTTTTTGAGAAGATCCACATTCCATCTTTTTGTGTGACTGTCAAAAAAATCAGCAACTTTCATATGCAAAGGGATATCTTCTCCATCATTGAAATTTTGTTGGACTTGCTGAGCTGTATGACCTTGAATCCAATTGTCTCTGAAAGCATAAACTTTTTTGCCATCTCCAATCGGCCGGATATGGAATTTTTGACCCATTCCAGACCTTTGCGAGATGCTCTTCAGACACGGTGCCCTTGTCGAGATATCATCTTGGAGGAGATTATCATGTTTGAAGTATCTAGCTTCTAAGATGAGGGTCCATTCTTTGTCTTTTTCTTGGGTAAGCCTCGATGCCGGTTTAGTGATAGTCGCTTCATTGTATGCCTTTAAGTTTTGAAGCCAAGACCTCCCCATCTTTTGGGAATGGAAATATCACTCCACGAAATGAAATACAGACCTTTCCCATTGTTCTTGTTCCACCAGTACTTTCTTTGAGTATTTTCTAATTGATTTATTGTTGTTTGAGGGAGAATGAAGCATCCCA
The DNA here is from genome assembly GCA_023531295.1 of Papaver armeniacum. NCBI lineage: Eukaryota > Viridiplantae > Streptophyta > Magnoliopsida > Ranunculales > Papaveraceae > Papaver > Papaver armeniacum. The sequence continues at coordinate 131,546 of JAJJWW010013823.1, read as the reverse complement.
TCTGAAATTGGGCCATAGAGTTTGTAACAGATAGAATTTGTGTGCTTCTGCCTGCCTGATTGACCATACCAAACTTGCCATTGATGGAGCCTTCTCTCGCATCTTTTCTTGGATGTTCTTGAAACATTTTTGTTTTTGCCCTCCCAATGAATAAGTTTATTCCCAAATACTTTTCCTCAAGAGGCATTAAGTTCATTCTCAACACTTGACGAACATTTTTTTTAAATCACTAAGTCTCTTGTCAAGTGAAGGCTAGATTTATTTAGGTTAACCATTTGCCCCGAGACTATGCACTTTTTGGATAACATTTTTGAGGCTTTTAATGGAGCTTCTTTTGCCGTGGAGAATAGGATGCGAAATCATCCGCAAAGAATAAGTGGGAAACTGGGAGACTTCCTCTGGCTGGGTAGACTGGGTTAATGTTCTTTTTCTCTACTTCATGTTGTATCATTCTACCGAATCCTTCCATGTAGATGATGAAGAGATAGGTGATAGACTGTCACCTTGTCTTAGTCCTCTGGTTGGAGTCATAGTTTCAATTGGAGAGCCATTGAGAAGTATAGAAATTGAAGCTGTTGAGATGCACTGATTTACTAGCTGACACCATCTTTCACTGAAACCCAATTTCTCCAAAATTTTGATGATAAAATTCCATTCCATTCTATCAAAGGCTTTTGACATATCAAGCTTGACTGCTACTGCGCCATAATAAGCTTTTGTGTTCTTCATGTGATTAACAATTTCATGAGCAATGATGGTGTTATCCATTATGTTTCTGCCAGGAACATAAGCTGCTTGCCATGGGGAGATGATTTTATGAAGAACTGGTTTGAGTCTGTTGGTCATGATTTTTGAAATAATTTTGTAAGATATGTTGCATAAGCTTATTGGCCTGAAATCCGCTGGGGTTTGAATGCAATTGTTTTTTGGAATGAGGGTTTGGAAAGTGTGGTTGAGTTCTTTGAGTAGTTTACCATTTCTGAAGAATTCCTGCACCATTTTGATTATGTCTTGTCCAACAATTTCCCAATTTTGTTGGTAAAAACCTGCTTGAAAGCCATCTGTCCCTGGAGTGACCAAGACTTTATCCGGAAAACACAACTCTTGATCTCTTGGGGATTTGGGATGGCAATGAGCTTACTTGTTTTCTTTCAACTGAGATACGGGAGTGATGAGGTTCATAATCTCTCCATATTCATCGAGATTAGGCTGTGGTGGTGATTCCTTGAAAATGGTCCAACAGAATTCTTGAGATATCTTTCTCTTGAGTTCTTCCATTCCCTTCAAGATTCTTTAGAGAGTGAATTTGGTTGCACCTTCTTCCGTAATTTTCTTTGGCATGGAAGACTCTTGAATTTCTATCCCGGTATTTGATTTCATCTTCCCTTGATTGTTGGAAAACCATTTTGTTCTTTATTTCATAAAGATCCTTTAGTCAGTTGTTGACATCTTTGTTGTGCTTCAATGTCTATGATAGGTTGATTGATGATCTGCTGAATTTGAGCTTGGGTTTCTTTGATCTTCAGTCAATGTCTCCATACTCCTTAACTTTCCAGACTTTTAACCCCACCTTTGTATTTCTGAGTTTGTTGGTGAACATGAAAGCTTCATGCCCCTTCTTGTTACATCTCCACTTTCTCCTTATCTCTTCTTTACAAGTTGTGTTTGAAAGCCAATGAGCATAAAATCTAAAGGGTTTATTGAGGTTTTCGGCTTGAGGGTTTGTGATTAGCGGTATGGGAGCATGGTCTAGCCACGGGGAATGAGGTTGTGAAGAATATCATCGGGAAGGTGTTCATACAGGTTTGAAGACATAGTGATCTATCAAGTCTTGTTCTGACTTGATTAAGTTGATCTCTGTGATTAGACCAAGTGAACGGGCTTCCAGTGAATGGGATATCTATTAGCCCCAAATCATTGACAGTGTTGGTAATGATTGGGTGTGATTAAGTTAGGTTTATTGAATAACTTTGCCTTTCATATCTGTACAAAGTGGAGTTGAAATCTCCTATGATTACCCATGGGATGTTCATATTTTCACCCATTTCATGAATGAATCTCCATTGGACCTGTCTTTCAGTGTCATAACAGGAGCTATAAAGACAAGTGAGGAACCATTCAGAGTTAGTTTCCATATTTTAAATTATTAGATTGACCATGTACTTAGAGGAATGTAAGAACTCAAACTCTAAACCATCTTTCCAAAGTAAGGCTAGTCCTCCAACTCTAATTCTATCCTCATTACACCAAATGTTAGGATATCTCATTTGTTTCAAAGATGTAAGTAGCCTTCTTAATGGTAGATTTTGTCTCGATAGGAATATGATATCGGGTGTAGTTAAAAATACAATTTTTCGAGATGATCTCTGGTTAGTTTATTTCCTAGGCCTTGAAGGTTCCAGCTAAGGATTTTCATTTTTATGACTGTAATCGGATTACCAATATTATTTGTGTAATTGAAAAGATAAAGAGATTAAGGTTAAGGGTTATATGGCGGAGTTACCATTGAATTTCCTTGTCCCGCTCCGAGCCATGGTAGTTCACAATGTGCTTGTCCCGCCTCCCACTCCATCTTGTTGTTGGTTTCTCTCATCTTCCTCCTCAATGGATTCAGTCATGTTGTTAGAGCTAGCTCTGGAGCTTTCTGCTTCTCTTGTTCGTTTGAACCTTCTGAAGACTCCTCTCCTGCTGCTTTGGCCTCTTTCATGAGTTGAAAAAGTTGTCGAGCTATCTTCCTCTTGAGCTTGTTCTGGGTACACAGAATTATAGTATTGATCATCTTCTGGCCTGACAAAAGGAACCGTATTGGCTTTCCCCGCTTCTCGTTGTTTTTCTTAGGAGAAATTCTTGTTGGGGCCTCATTGATATTCCAGAATTCATTAGTTGTCATGTTGTATGGAATCTTATCAAGAAACCTGAAGAGCTTTTGAGACAAGTCTCTGACATCCTTTGCTTTGTTTTTGCAGTCATCATTGTCATGATCAATAATGAAGCAAGCTGGGCATAGCTGGTCTGGCTGCTTTTGGTAATAGAACGGAATCCACTGTGTGCAGTCGGCAGCATTTTGGCTAAGAACCCCTCTGATTAATGGCTTAGTGATGTCTATCTCAATTAGAGCACCCACATCATTTGAATCTACGGATTGGCATCCTCGGGATCAAGCTCCGGACATTTCCAAGAATCTTTCCCATCTCATTAACCAAAAACACATTAAGAAATTCCCCGAGGAAGTTCTTTGAAGATTACCAATTGTTGAGTGTCGAAGGACATATCTCTCGTGATTTTGAGTTGGGTTCCATGGTTTGATAATCCATAGGAAGCCATCAAGGCACCATGGATCTTCGATAAGACCCATTTCTAGTCATCTTTTGTTTGAAACCGACGTGAATAAGTTCCTACTCTTCTTTCTCGGTTCAAAGCTTCCAATTTTGTTTCCCCCCAGAAGCCTCGCATTTCTTTGTGAAAATTTCTACTCATGTTTTCACTAGTGATAACTTTGCCAATGATGTTATAGTTTTGACCCCTTAGACAAAGGCTCGGGTTAATTTGGGCGACATTGACAACTTCCCTAATATCATCCGAAGAATCAATCGGTGAAAGAATCAAACGGTTAGTGGTTGTTGATATCTTCGAGGGCCATTGAATGAGAGAGAAAATAGTATTTTTCTTTTGAGTGTAGAAGGCCGATGCTTATGATGCGATTAACCAAATACTCTTCCAATTTATAATGAGAGCTTTTTCCTTTTTTTCCTATAGTTGATGAAAGAAGCTGCGACGTGTACTTCCTGTCCTAGCATGGCTCGCGCCATTTTCTTAAGGGGAAGATCGGTTCTTACAATTTTTAATCGCATCTCGTTTAATCTAGGTGACGGAAAGAACAATGTTGCCGTTGGACCGAGAAAACTCTCTTGGGCCGAGACAAACGTCATTGAAACACTACCGGGGTCTTAAACAAGACAAAGAAATTGAGACAAATTAAAACACGCAAGCCATAAATAAGGAGACGAGTGTGAGAAAAGATTTTGGGAGAGGCAAAAGATGAAAGAGAGAGAACTTTAAGTAAGGATCGATCTTTATAAAACATTATTGAGCCGCCTTGATAACAAATAGAAACATTGCAGAGAGCTGTTATCGGTAACTTTGATTAGTGGATCTAGACATGCAGAGCTACTTGAGAAGCATTAATGGTGGAATCAGAGGACTGAGTTCAACATTACTTACCTTTAACCTTTTATTTACAAGATGCGCCTCTAAAGAGTTGATAGGGTGTAGAATACATCCTATTTACTATCTATTGTTTATGCTTTCTTTGCTATTTTTCTTGTAAATTATGTATTTTACGCTGTTTTGAGTTTGTAGCTATTTTGGAGTCACACGGAGGAAAAGAAGAAGAAATCACCCAATTTGAGCCAAAAGGGCAAAAAGGTCATTTTACGGGCGATTGATATATGGAGCCCGATTGAGTTAAGGGGGCAACCCAATTTGGAGGAGTACTAAAGCCAGGCCCGATCAAGGCTAAGGGGTTGTCAACGGGTACCCCTTATCATTTATCGAGAGGGTGTAATTATCCCCAGGGTGTCCCCTAGCCTATGCGGTAGAATACCGATATCTGTCCTACCCCAAATTATTACCTAACCCTAAAATTGAGAGGTATGTCTCTCATTTCTCTCATTCACCTTCTTTGAAACTAAAAACGAACAATGGCTGCGCCGTGGTTTGATTGATCGAGAAAAGGAGAACAAATCGAGGCCAGAGAGAAGATGAAATGGGTATCTTTGTTGGGTCTCGGGGGATCGAGGTTTGATTCGAATTGTTGATGTCAGATTTAGGATTTTATGAATCAAAGATGAATTGAGGGATGAAACTCAAGTTCTCGAGAGAAATAGAAGAAAGATTGTCTTGGTAATGGAAATAATTAGTTCGTAAAGGCCGAGGATGACTAAGTAGAAGCTAAAATTGATCGCGAGAGAAGATGGGTGCAGTGTTGTTCGAGAAACATTGGCTTGCCGTGGAGAAGCCGATGCCATGAAGATTGTTCTTGCCGATTGTGGAAGAACGATGGAGAAGTTGTTCTTGTTATGGCGAGAGATGGAGATGCGAGAATAGATGGAATTTGGGTTTGTTAATCGAAGATGGAAATCGGGGAGTGAAGAAGAGATGAATCGAGGCGGGAAGAATACGAAATGGGTTCGATGGTGGTATTGATTGGCTCAAATTGAGAGGAAGAAAATGGGTGTTATTGATTCGTAGGTGTTGATTCGATGGGACAAAATTGATGCTGGTGAAGCGGATCGAGATCCAAGTAAAGAGAATAGATGAAGCCGTCTCACGAGGTGGTGGTGCTTGGTGATGGTGGTCGATTCGGTGATTGATGATATTGGTTTTGTATAGATGAATGAATGCTTGAATTGTATTAGATGTTTGTGAATGAATGTCACGGAACTGAAGAAATAATGGCACGAAATTGGCCGGAAATCTGACAACCGAGAAACTTCAGTAGTATATTTCTTACGCGAGTCAACTCGAGGCCGTGATGACCGATCGGCCGATCTGCCGCACCGAGTAAAACCCAGTAAGCTCGGCAAAACCGACTTCCAAGGCGACTCACCATCCCCGGTTTGACATGATTGACTACCGCTGATTGGTACGGTTGACCCTTTTGTGGGTTAGTCATAACTGATGGGCCCGGCGGAATATTCCGTCGAATATACCATTGGACGGTGAAGAACTTCGGGTGACCGTGGTGACTATTCGGCCGATTCGGTCATAATACCATTTTTCCGAGCGAGCCAAAATTCCAGAATTTTCTATGGACTTCTCTCATGGGTGTGAAGACTTGGACTAGGAATTGGATGGAGAATTGGGGTCAAATTTGGAAAGAGAAGATGGAAGATGAGAAAGACTTGAATTTGGAAATTGAATTGCTAAAGGAAAAGGGTTCTATTCCTTGGAAGATTTGGAGAATATTGAAGCCTATAAATAGAGAAGTTTTCTACATCTATTACACACCTCTCTTTACACACACAACACTTGTGTTTTTGCTTGCTTCTTTAAATTCTTCTTCTTAATTATTTGTGTGAATTTGAAAATTCTCCTTTTAATTATTATTTGTGTGAATTTCAAAAACATGAGTAGCTAATTTTCTTATTGATTGAGGATGAATTCTAGTTCTTAACATGATTTGAGTTTTGTTTCAATTCTATCTTGAGGTTTTCACATGATTATCGATTGTTTTACTAATAGGAATGTTTATTCATTCATGATTGATTGATAGATTGTTTGGAGTGCACGCTAAATTGATTTGTTAATTGATATAAATCTAGTATAAGTTAGGGAATACGTAATCGTTCTCGACACTTTACACAAGTAGAAAACACGAGACCTTGCGGAGGGATTCCGTGGAGCAATTGTGTGTAAAAACAACGCTAGAAAGTGAACCAAGCGAACCGAGTTTAACTACTAGTACTAAACCTAAATTCATAAATCTTAATGCATTCGGGGAATTACATCTTGTAAGCGGACCTCAAGGTGGTTCTTTTGAATAGAATCGATAACTAAGCGGACTTGTTACTCGGTGAAATAAGGGATTTTGGGGCTAGCTAAGCGGACCCTTGCTATCCTACGGTTGGTGATAATCTGTGACTAATAACAAGTAGAAAAGAACATAACTTTAATCATTGTTTTGCAACGAAGAAGGATTCCTTGATCTTGTCTCTCTTATTGATTTCAACTTTAACTTTGAATTGCTTTGTTTATTTTCTTTTGCTTTATACATCCCCCCTTTCGTGACAATTTTTACAACTAGAATCTCTTGCTCCTCGTGGGAACGAACTTGACTACACTATATTACTTGTTAATTAATTAATTAGGTGGAAAAAATATTAATTAATTTGTTGTGGTTACGACACGCATCAAATTTCGGTCATTATGAACTTATATATACTTATTTGTACTGTCTAAAGGGTTCGAAAACGGTTACCACCTGCCTTGCAAAAAAAATATAAAATAAAAATGAAAGACAAAACATGACTTACCTTTAATCTTTTCTAGTATTTTATTTACAAGATGAGTCGTAGCGTGCTAACAATGGTATACCACCTACTCGCTTTTCACAAAAAATGCAACGTATCGTGTCAAATCGACTTTTCCAAGCGAGTTACATTATTTATTTATTTTTGTACCTCATCGTTAGAATCTGTGAAAACATTATACCCTATTTAAATTTAAGAACGAGTCAAACCGTGTTTTATGTTTTCTCAACATTGGTTACGCCCCAAACAAAAAATTGGTGTAATCACTCGATGTGGACACATCGAAAAATTCAAATATGTGGACATCCGGAGCATAAGTAGTGGAATATTCCTTTTAATGCAAAAACAAATACAAAATAAACATGAAAGACAAAACATGACTTACCTTTAACCTTTTATTTACAAGATGCACCTCTAAAGAGTGGAAGCCACAACGCCGCAACCAACATTCGGTCATTATGAACTTATATATACTTATTTGTACTTGTCTAAAGGGTTTGAAAACGGTTACCACACGTAGGATCGTAATGTCGCGACTTCAATATTTCGCGAGAATAATAAATAACAGTACTGCGAAGGCGTCGCAGGGAAGTTAAATAAATGACGCATTGGATGACGACAGCAAGAACATGAAGAAAGTGTGAAGATTTGGCGAGATTTAGGAGTGTCGCGAGGACGAACACTTATACACTCGCGACGCTTCGCGAAGGATTCCCAAAAATAAAGGACATCTTAGTTTGTCATCCACTATGTAATACCCTATATAAAGGGTCGAGTAAGTCTATTGTAAGAGAGATCTTTTTGAATTGTGAAGCAAGTCATTAGGAGAGAAAAATTTAGAGTGATTGTAATTTCTCTAACTACGATATATCTTTCCTTGTAAACATTCCAAGAAAATAATCAATAAAATCTATATCAATTCATCTTCAATGGTTTAGTTAAGCAAAATCTATTGAGGGGTGTAGTGTAGGTTTTCTGCAACTACATATGCGCTAGAAACAGGATCGAATTTGGAAAAATTTGGAAGATCAACATCATAATTCCGTGAAGATCAAGCTCTCTGTGAAGATTAACATTATAAGTTGGATAAATTTGGAGTAGTAAGAGAAAAGTTTCATACAATTTATAACAAGTTACGAAATTAAGAAATGGCTAGAAGAAGGAATACATCGTAACAACCAACAATTGTTAGAAGAAGCGGGAGATTAGCTGGAGAAAGGAGAAATGAAACAATGAACCTTCAAGAGTAGACATGAGGGATAGAGAAGAAAACCAAATTCAACCACAAATTCAATCAGTAGCAAATAGAGTAATAGATTGCGATAGGGTGAGTGTGCATACATGGAGATCAGATTCTATGGAAGAAAGAGAAGAAGTGCAACAATTGATAAATGATGGACAAGAGGAGAGAAATCGAGAAGAGATGGGAGAAACAATTCGTGGAAATGAAGAAATCGCAGCGTTAGAAGCATTAAGACAAACAATACACGAAGAAAGGCGGTTTGGAAGCGGAAGAACGAGCAAATTTAACAAGGCAGAACCATGAATTAAGAATGGAAAATAGGAGGTTGCAAAATAGAAGGTCAAGAAGTCATGCCAGATCAAAATCAAGATCAGATGTGAGAAGGATGTTACCTGTAGAAAACGATAATGAAGGAAATCTAGAAAGAGAGGTGAATCTCGGCGAAGGAGGTCGCGAAGGAAGAGAAGTGGTAGGAGATCATCATATTCCACACCCAGAAGATCTACAAAATGGTCATCAAGAAAATAGGCATCGCTAGGAAAGAGCCATCTAGTTAATGAAGAAGAAGGGAGAAGAATACGATGAAAGAGAAACACGAAGGAAACAAAAGGAAATTGAAGATGACATTGAAAGACATTATATTGAACAAGCGCGTTTAGCTCACGAAAGGGAAAGATTAAGAGCGAGAAATGGAAGAACGGGAGGTAGAAGAAGCAATACGGCGAGAACAACCACGATAATAGTGAAAGAAGGCGCGAGCAAAATCGCAAAGCAATGGAAGCATTAATGAGGAATATGAAAGAGTACAAAGGAAAACGATAAGCGACAAGAAGAAAAATGACAGAGATATAATGGTGTGAGAGTTCATGAGAGAAGTGAAGAACAAAATCGCGAGAAAGAAGAGAAGAAAATGATGAACCCGAGAAAATATAAGTAGACACGAACGGGGAGGAGAGAGACAATTATTAAAAAGGCCAATAAATCCGATTCCGAGGCAAGCGAACAAATTTTGAGAGAAGCTGGCGAAATGAGAGGAATGTTGAACAACATAAGGAAGGAGGAAGAAGGCGGTTAGATGAAGCCATCGCGGAAATTTGCGAAGAATCCTTTTTACATTAGAGGTGCGGTTAGGAGGAATACCGTAGCGCCCTCTAATCTAGCAGTGACTAATCCAAGAGATTAACTAAATAAAGAGTCACTAAGAATCTAAATCCTTTACTTATCATTCAATTAAGAAGTCTTCTACAAAACTTAGCCCAAAAAACAGCCCCGTTCTGAAATATATATACAAAACTTCTCTCAAATGATACATATTCAATAGTGAGTAGATTTACAAATAGAATACAAACACAGAATAAACATAACGAAAACTAACTAACTAACGTAAATAATTCTTCGAAGCTTTCATCTTCACATGCACATCTTGATCTGTCTCTGAAACCGAAAGTGGAATGGGTGAGCACATCATCCCTAAAAGGGGTGCCCGTAGGAATAACAACTAGCTTTCAAGTAAACATTAATATGATTCAAGACAATGCAAGTTTTATCGAAAGTCGGTAATACAAGGAAAGAAAATAAAACATAATGTAGAAACTTCTTCACGAGACATTCATAAATAACAGATAAACATCCATGTATGAGATGTGTGTTGCCGCACATAAAGGAAGAGTAATATCTGATGCCAATTCCACACCGATTATGTAATATTGCGGTGTATCGCCCTAGCCATAGAATACCGATAAATATATAAAGGAAGAATAATATTGCGGTGTATCGCCCTAAGCCGTGTAATATTGCGGTGTATCGCCCTAGCCATAGAATACGATATTGTGTGTCGGCACACATCTCATACCACACAAAGCACACAAAGATATGCATGAATTTCACAACACCAAGATTGATTTGTAAAACAATAATGAATACAAGAGAGTTCGTTATCGATTCCCACCTCTTTTGATGACAAGCCTTGTCTACCTCGAGATCCATGATCCACTGGTTCATCCTTGAATCGGCCGTTGTTAATAACTAACTGTTAATCACACAAGTACTCTAAGAGATTAGCCAAAAGGCTCATACAAGGCTCATACAAGTCTAACTAATGGTTCTAAGACCATTAACTAAGTCTTACGAATATCTACAACTTTGTAGAAGAAATCAAAGGATAATTCGGACCACAAAGGTCTAATTCATGTTTAATAAGGAACCGGTTCTAAACCCAAGTCCACCGAACCAGCCCATTAATATAAGGCCCGACCCATTAGGATCAACTAACGATCACTAACGGTCGAACTAACGGTCAAAGGTCAACTAACAAGTCAACGTCAAGGTCGGGTCAAGGTCCGGGGTCAAATAGTCAAAGTCTAAATCGGTCACCGGAGTTAACTCGGGTCAAGAAAGGAACTCGGTGAGTTAACACCGATTCGACTCGAGTCGAGATCTTGAGTCGAGACAATAACAAATCAGGAGTCGGGCCCGATTAAATTGATCGAGACAGGACCAAAGGTTCTCACACAACTACATTCTAAGTTCTCTAACTCGATTCAACTTCAATCTAATCATTACATCAATTCACCGAATTTTAAACAAACTTCATAATATAATTACAACTTCAAACGATTACTGCAAATGCAGTGCTAAGCCACCCCCTTTCTACATTCATACATCACACTTCTAATATCTGAATCTTCATTTAAGAAAACACAACATCCTCAACCTAAACCTTACAATTCAGCCACAATGCTTGAGTCAGTAACCACATAACATCCCTCTCCTTAACTCATTTCCCTTACACAGTTCACCCCAAACACAACTCAGACTGTTCCCATGATTTTACAGCATCACCATCTCCAATTTATTACACATAGCAACAATACCACCAAAACTCATATCAATCTAACTAATCTCAGTCATATCGTGTAACTCATTCACAACCCAAATTCATATTCAAACTCCAATAACAACCATTACAGTTCACCCGCACAACCAATTTCACCTTCTCCTCTTTAATTCATACCCACACACACACATACACCTCAATAACTCTGCACCTCCACCAACTCAACTGGTTACAAGTGTAACTCAAGACAATCACCTACCTATGCAATTCAATTTCCTTACATCTAACCAGCACTAGTTACAATTCCATTTACATATAACTCATACTCCATACATCTGAGCTTCATTACAGCTCAATTCCTTATTACATGGCCACCAATACAATCATCATAACACTAATAAGAATCCCCGCACACATCATCCTCAACTGCCATATTACTTCTTCAACACCAAGCACATTCTTTTCTCAATCGCCACCAAATTACAACTACCCCGCATCTTTATGCGCCTCAAGATAACTACTACCAACAACGGTTCCCCGTAATTCAACACAAACCTACACTACATCTAAATCTCCGGTTCATAGCCATCATAAATCACTTTCCCATTCACTAGTTCATAAACTCATTCATTTAAACCAATTCACTCATATCCATTTGCCACACTATAACTAACATTTCAGTTCACTTATCTACCATTTATAATTCCATCCAAACACAACCTTTTTATCTAACTCAGTTTGTGAATCCAATAACAATTATACAACTTCAATATGGAATCAAATAACTTTACTAAATTTAATAAAGAATGGCAATTACCTCGAGATAACAACACAACTCTTCATGACTCGAACACCAAGATCCTCGGGTTTGCTATTTCCCCAAATCATCTCTATTGAACCCTAGAATTATCATCTCGATTAAAGAAATCGATCACCACCATCAATTTCATATCCTACATCTTTACTTAGACTTCCAGAGTTCAATTAATCTCATCATCATCAACGATTTGTTCTTACGAAACTCCACAGGACAATCTCACAAAACCCTAACTTTCTCGATCTTCATCACTCTTTGTAACCAGACTCCCAATTTAAAGCTATAACAACCTTCTTCACATCGTGTTCTTCAACACCCATCCTTTAATTTTTCTTAATCATCACTTAAATCGATCTCTAAAAGAATTCACAAAAACCCTAGTTCTTTGATTCTTCAATTCATTTTCAGAACAACTTCATAACACCAATAGAACATCAACCCAAACGATCTTCATCCATTATCAACTCAAATTCATCATTATTAACTCCATGCAAATCTAGCTTTAAATCCAGAGACCCTAACTCACTGATTTCTCGAATCAACTTCCTCTTAAGTTCAATCACAACAACACAACCACCATCACTTTGTCCTTGATCAGACTCTTATAACCTCGATCTCAAAATCTCTCTCGTCTCTCAAATCACCAGCAGGAGCGAGCACAAGAAGAAGAAGAAGAAGAAGAGGAAGAAAGAAGAAAGAAAGAGAGTAAGAAAAGAAAACTGAGTTTCTCTTCGATCGGTCTAGAGATAAGACCAAGGAATATTATTAAGGCGCCCAGAAAATTGATAAGGGCATCCAAGGCGGTTTGACAAACAAAACCGATGAAACCTTCTTCGATGCGATATCCAGAATAACACGCTCGAGTAGTCTATCTCGCATAACTTTTCGAGCTCTATCCGATGATACTAGTTTCGGATCTTATTCGTTGTTAGATTAATTTATACTAATTAACGTTCGTCTCTAATTAATCGAGTCATTCGCGGTTAATTGTCTCTTGACTGGTCTAATAGCGTTGACGAGCTTGAGGCTCGTTACATTCTCCCCACCTTATATCATTTTCGTCCTTGAAAATCGATCCGTTCTTCTGGATTGCAAAACTCCCCACCTTATAGAATAATCCTATTTCTAATTTAAGCGCAAACAAGAAACAAAGCACAAACTTATATGGCTTTATACAATTAAAATTTGTGGCTCTAGGTTCAAAATACTTTTGATTTCCATTTCGAGTTAAGGTTCTAATTACGAGAGAAAATATTCTATGAATAAGTTTCCAAGTAAAATTTGTGATCTTCACTAATAAAAGTAAGTCTCCCTTCTATGTCTTGTGATACAAGAATGCAGTTGCCATTGCCTGGTTCAGGTTACGCCTTTGACAATGCCTTCTACGTAACAAGTATCACAGGAACACACAAGAATTACCAACCTCACTATTCAGCACTGGGATTAACTAAGTATTAATTTATTAAGATTAATAAACCTCTAAATTCTATTGTAACTTAAAATTTTATTTCATAAATTATATACATATTCCACAACATTTTAAGCAATTCAGTTATCTAAATATTTATTTTGTTTTATTTTTATTTATCATTATTATTATATATTTATTTTAATGAAATCAAATTTTAATTTCAAATAAAACTATATTATTATAACTAAATAATTTTTAAATTCATGTACTATTTAAGAATAACTGAATGTTATAACTATTATCCACATGTTATTATATAATGTTGTATCTATTTGTTTATTTCATTATGTGACTTGATATAAGTAAATTACCACTAACAATTTTTCATAGTTGTTTGAAATTGATATTGATATTTTTACTATTATTATTACATTTATTCTTTAGACCGGCAAAATTTAATCGTAATTAATCATAATGTCAGGTTTAATTTAATTTTTTTTTAATACTAGATTCGGTTTGATCTAACTTCATTTCCTAAAATTTTATTTATTGTCAAATAATCCTTAAGTTGTACTCTTAATAAAAATTACATTTTTTTTTTTACTATCCTATAATTATTATCTAAATGATATTACAATAACTAACTTTACAGTAATTAGTATTATATAATATTATTATTTGTTGATCTTATAAAAAATTATTGTCTTGATTATAAAAATCATTTTTCATTATTCTTAAGTTAATAGTCCGGTTGGTACACTAAGCCTTAATCTTGTAAATATAATTTTACATTAACGTAAGAGTTGATATAATAGATTTTATTTATTCATATTGAATCCCGTACTCTATATCTTGTCAAACCTTGGAGTTGGTAATTTAATATGATTTAGATTTGAGTCTACACAAAATTATAATATATCCTAATAGTCTTTAGGTTTTGCTATTAATGAAAAGTGCCATATTAAAATATAAATTTATTTTCTTTTAATTCTAATATTACATTTAAACATTTGAATATTATTATCACTACTTCATGTATATTTGTTTCATTTTAGAGATTTACTGAATCATTTATTAGACTAAAGATAATTTCAATATATGTGATGTGATTATTAACAAATTCAATCTTTTTATTTTATACATTATATCCTCATATTTTATGTCTAATGCCTAATAAGTATTATATTAACCATTTAGTTTAAAAGCAAAACGTGTATCTCTAATTTGTAATTAGTCTAATTTACAAAACTTAACCGTAGATGAGTGTTAATAATTTTCAATAGCTATTTAATCATAATTATTATTTTTATCGGTGTACATCCATATTATTTTTATCTTTGTTAGCTTAAGTTCAATATGATACTAATAAAAAAAAATGCTAACATTACTTATCAAAATTATCACTTTTATATGATTTATGATTACTATTATAATATTTTTATTATTATTATTATTATTAACATTTATGTGATTATAATTTATTGATTTCTATGTATAAATCAACGTACTCCATAATTTTCTATGTATCTTTCAAGATTTATCAATTATACTGATTTTATTATTTTCTAATATAAGATTATTAACGTGTTCATACTTTTTAAAGTGATTATTCCCTAACCTTTATTAGCTAAAATTATTGGTGTACCCTACAATTTTTACTTAATTACACATACAAACAAATCAATCAATCAAATAATTATTTTAATTATTGGTAGCTTTTAGTGATTAAGATTTATCTCACAAACCCAACCCAGTGCTAAGCTAATCTAGTTCACTAACTGGCACTGGCTATTTCTATCTTTTCCCATATAAGATCTAATGGTGAGCTCTGATACCAACTTTGTAGCGCCCCCTAAGCTAGCAGCTGACTAATCCAAGAGATTAACTAAATAAAGAGGCACTAAGAATCTAAATCCTTTACTTATCATTCAATTAAGAAATCTTCTACAAAACTTAGCCCAAAAACCAGCCCCCGCTCTGAAATATATATACAAAAATTCTCTCAAATGATACATATTCAATAGTGAGTAGATTTACAAATAGAATACAAACACGTAATAAACATAACGAAAGCTAACTAACTAACGTAAATAATTCTTGAAGCTTTCATCTTCACATGCACATCTTGATCTGTCTAAACCGAAAGTGGGAATGGGTGAGCACATCATCCCTAAAAGGGGTGCCCGTAGGAATAACAACTAGCTTTCAAGTAAATATTAATATGATTCGAAGACAATGCAAGTTTTATCGAAAGTCGGTAATACAAGGAAAGAAAATAAAACATAATGTAGAAACTTCTTCACGACATTCATAAATAACAAGAACATCCATGTATGAGATGTGTGTTGCCGCACATAAAGGAAGAGTAATATTGATGCCAATTCCACACCGATTATGTAATATTACGGTTTTATCGCCCTAGCCATAGAATACGATAAATATATAAAGGAAGAATAATATTGCGGTGTATCGCCCTAACCGTGTAATATTGCGGTTTATCGCCCTAGCCATAGAATACTGATATTGTGTCGGCACACATCTCATACCACACAGAGCATACAAAGATATGCATGAATTTGACAACACCAAGATTGATTTGTAAAACAATAATGAATACAAGAGAGTTAGATTATCGATTCCCACCTCTTTTGATGACAAGCCTCGTCTACCTCGAGATTCATGATCCACTGGTTCATCCTTGAATCGATCTTGTTAATAACTAACCATTAATCACACAAGTACTCTAAGAGATTAGCCAAAAGGCTCATACAAGGCTCATACAAGTCTAACTAATGGTTCTAAGCCCATTAACTAAGTCTTACGAATATCTACAACTTTGTAGAAGAAATCAAAGGATAATTCAGACCACAAAGGTCTAATTCATGTTTAATAAGGAAACTGGTTCTAAACCCAAGTCCACTGAACCAGCCCATTAATATAAGGCTCAGCCCATTAGGATCAACTAACAGTCACTAACGGTCGAACTAACGGTCAAAGGTCAACTAACAGTCAACGTCCAAGGTCGGGTCAAGGTCCAGGGTCAAATAGTCAAAGTCTAAATCGGTCACTGAGTTAACTCAGGTCAAGACAGGAACTCGGTGAGTTAACACGATTCGACTTGGGTCGAATCGAGTCGAGCAATAACAAATCCGAGTCGGACCGATTAAATTCGATCATGACAGACAAAGGTTCTCACACAACTACATTCTAAGTTCTCTAACTCGATTCAACTTCAATCTAATCATTACATCAATTCACTTTGAATTTTAAACAAACTTCATAATATAATTACAACTTCAAACCGATTACCCGCAAATGCGGTGCTAAGCCACACCCTTTCTACATTCATACATCACACTTAAGGGAACTGCAAGAGGAATATATTGCTTTGGAAGAAAGACATAATGAAATGGAATCGTATCCAGTTGCGAATACAAGCTCAAGTGTCGCGAATGCAAGTCTGTTGTCGCAACTCATACACACAGTGGCGAGCACATCGCAAGGGCAACAAGAAAGAAGTACAGATGATGTACAGCCAAAGTTAGTAGCAATGGGGAGCCGAGATCAGGAGGAGTTTGAAAGGAAAGGAACTACTACGGCCGTTTGGTGGGAATAACAAAATCCAAAGGCTCGATCTCCCGCAGAAACTTACTGGAGGTCAAAGACAGTGCTCCCGAGAGGACCGCGAGGTCACAAGAGTAGCATGAGAAGAAATTAAAATGCCACCATTGAATACTAGTGTAGAAAAAATATGGGAAGCAATACTTGTAATGGAAAACATACATGCACCATGGAACATGGGAAGTGAACCACCACCAGGAGATAGAAGTCATGAATTTTGTTCATACCACCGTTTTCACGGACATTTAACAAATGATTGCGAAACATAAAGAGAATCATCTTAAGGATGATTGACCAAGGGAAGTCAATCATTTTTTGAAGAGTGAAGAGAAAGGTCAACAATTACCACCACCACCGTAAATGCATGAATGGGGCCTCAAGAAAGGGGAAAGAAACATTTGTTATAGAAGTTGGTGCGAAAGCAAAAAATTTATTTTGTAACTCCATTGTTCATTCATACCGCACAATTGAAGATTTTCATGATAATGTACTCAGTAGGGTTTTTGCGAGGGACGCTGATGACAAAGAAGTAATGAACATTGCGAGAACATCGCAGTTAAAAGAGTGGCAATTGCAGATTATTTCTTTCTCCGCAGAAGAGATACCCAAAGGTAGAGAAATACACGATAGTCCATTGGTTGTGAAACTGGAAATTAATCCAAAGCCTGTTGACGGCGAAGATGATGAAGCGAGAAAATTGTCACAATTTATAGAATACTAATTGATACCTAATCTCGGTAAACATCCTTTTCTACCACACTTACAAGACAATGGGGGGTAAGGACGAAGAATTAATACCTTCAACATACAAAATTTATGGTTTCAATGGCACAGCAAACAAGCCTAGAGGAGAAGTTCACATGAGAATACCCTTACAAGGATTATCTACTAATATTTTGTTCTGTGTGGTTGATGTGGAATCCCCTTATAATGCATTAATCGGAAGGCCTTGGTTGCATGAAATCCACGGGTGTAGCGTCAACTTACCACCGGTGTATAAAGTTCCCCCACCCTAGTGGCGTTGGAATTATAAAGGGGGACCGGGATGGAAGGGCAAAGATGTTACGAGGTTGATGTGGAAGGCTGCGAAGAAAGAGCTGCAAAAAGAAGGGTTGGAAGAAGAACATAAAAGAGGAACAAAGAAAAGAAAGACTGATGGTAGATAACATAAATATAAGGAGAGAAGATACATTGCAAGATGAAGGTATGAAGGAAGTTGAAAGTTGTGATGCGAAAGGATTATTAAGAGGGTCGAATGATGCAAAGGTAGAGGGAAACAGAATAAAAGGTATAGGAAGTGAATAGTCATGCGAGAAGTGACAAAGTTTGAGCAATGAAGATATGACAAGGATAGAAAGAAGAAATAGTAGTTAAGGAAAAAGTTTCATGAGAATCTCGCTATGGAGAATGTATAAGAATCCGACTAAAGAATTGAAAGGAGCTTATTACAAGCAAAGCAAAATTGTGCTTAAAGCTTCTGAAACAAAATAATAAGAAATTATCAAAATTGAAAGATTGATTGAATTAACAAGAGAATGAGTGAGTGAATGGGACAAACCTTTATGGCGTACACCCTAGTTCGCGAATGATACTTCGCAAGAGGCAAATGTAAGACCTAAAGTACGTCATACAAGGGGTATCTCTTGACATGGCCCAGGGGGAAAGGTTACACCGCTCCCCGAAGCCTGGGTCATGGAGATTTGGGGCCCATGAAAGCCTATCCGGGAGAGATACCTTGGATTTCCAACTATATACATAAGGTTATACCCCTTGGACGCCCGAGGGTCTCTTCCAATGAGTCGGCGTATGACCAAGGCGCCGAGGTACACGGTTGAGTCAAGAGTGCGGGGAGCATGGAACTTCCTTACCACTCTTGACAAGTCTTGGCACATGCTGCACTCGGCCCGAAGAAAACTCCACTTAGGGTGCAGTCTCGTAACCATAAACCATATAGGTATAAGGGATAAGAGGCTGCGAAAACAACCAGTTGTTGTTAAGACCGGATGGGAGGAGCTAGCCTTGTATGGCCGATGTACGCCTCCTTGAAGTGGCAACCAGGGAGATGATAAGGGCGACACCCTCCATTAGGGAGAGTGTCAAAACAGAAGAAATGTCATGAGGCTTTATTTTCGCAAGGAAATTTAGGCTTGTCATATTTGTGCAATGATCCTAAGAGGAAAAAAACTAACACGAAGGTAAGGCGAGATCAATGGGTTTGTATATGAAAATGTCCAAACGTCTCGCGATTTCGCCGCAAAGGCGACAATGTCATGGGATTTTATGTTCGCCAGAATATTTAAACCTGTTATATTGTCGCAAGTAAAATACCCTGCAGAGGCAAAAATACTTGCAAAATGATAAGACAAGGTCAATGGGTCATTGCATGAAAATGTAAAGACGTCCTGCGATCTTGTCGCAATGAGGGGTGGCGAAATAAGACCTTTAACTAGGAAGGCAAAATAAGACCACACAAGAAATGTTAAGGCAAGATCAATAGATTTCTTCATTAGCAAAGATGTCTTGCGATCTTGTCGCGATGATAAACTTCAAAATAAATCTCTCATTTGCAAATAAAAAAAAGAGGCAAGTATGGGAATGCATGTGATGAAATTTTGTTATTTATCTTCATATGATAGATTTATGTTAAAGGAAGTGAGAAAATGATGGATAAATTTACAAAGATTAAAAACGAAGGTTGAATTCATATTCAGTAATCCAAGAAGTTTACAGTGAAGGTTTGTAGAAATAGAAGATTAAAAAGATATATATACAAGTATTACAAGAAGTGAAAGAAGAAAAAGAAGTTATTTCTTGGAAGATTCTTCTTCTTCATCAGATTCCTCGATTTCATCATTCTTCTCGCCAGATTCTTCTTCTTCACTAGCTTCACTATTGGAAACATCAGAGAAGGGTATATCTTCAGGAATGTTAGCAAGAAGACAAGGATATGAACTAAGAGGAATCTTGTGATCATTGCAAACTGTTTCAATAGTTTGATTGCGAAAGCGAACAACATTGTTATTAAACTTCGCCACTGTAGCCTGCAATTATTTCTTCAACTTGGAATACTTGTTGTTGCGAAGAGAAAAATCTTGAGCGAGTTGTTCTTTTTAAGACTCAAGTTCTTCTACCCTTGTCTGAAATCTCTTCTCGGATTCTACAGAACATATGACAATGAGTTAACAATTTATTAACAATATTATAGAAGTAAAGAGCAGCAAAGCATAATAAACAACCTTCTCTGTCAGATACCATATCCCAAACCAAGGCAGTATGCTCGGCATGAAGACTAACATCAACACCTAAGTTATTCCTGGCATTGTCTAAAACCTTCGCAGCCCAAGCAAATTCATCATCATTATTTATAATAAGAAGCGAACGAACTTGCTCTTCTCGCTCAAGAAGTATGGCATTCCTGATTTAACGAACTCATCTCGTTCAATTTGTACTTCGAGAAGAGATTTTTGAAATTTTGCTAATGCCTCGAGCACCTTTATTAGCAATGCGGTCTTTGTCATCTATGAGACTACTAATTTTCTTCTTTAAGGTTTTGATTTTCTTATGTGAATCACGATACATTCGCTTAAATTGGTTGGCTAAACCTAAGATAGATCTATGTTCAATCTCCAAAAGACGATATTTGGTTTGAAGTTCATTTAAGGGAAGGGAATCAATTTTGTTTGATGAGCTACTTAAGGATTCGTTGAGATGAGTAAGGAGAACATCATTGTCCATAGGCTCGGGAAATTAATGAAGAAGAATGGCTTCTTCAGAGAGATTATATATATCTGCGAGAATAATAAATCAAGCAAAGAAAAAACAAATGAAAAAATGAAGATGATTTGAAGAGTAAGAATTTTGTACCATATAGTTGTTGATTGGCACTTTGAAGAGTAGATACTTTAGTCTTTTGAGAAGTAAGCTCGGTTTCTAACTTTTGAATTCTCTCATCCTTATCGCGAGACGACGCAGCTTCAAGTTCTAGCTCTTGGATCTTCTTGTTCAGTTGCAGGTTCTTCTTTTCAAGGTTGTTGCGTCTCTTCTCAAGGTCTGAGGCAACAACAAAAGAAGCTCTCCCAGACTGTAAAAGAAAACAAAGAAATAATTAAGATAAAACTTAAAGTCGAAGTCATAAAGAAACAAAGAAATATGGACATACCAAAGCATTGAGAGCATTTAAAAGGCTAGGCGTCATTGTTCGGGAAATTCCGCGAAAAGACTCATTATCTTCTAACAGCGGGGCATCGCAAATTTTAGCGAGAGCATCGCAAGTAGCAAATAAGTTATCATCACCAAAACCTTGCATAGAATCGGTGAAGACGCTGGATAAAAGCGCCATAGCAGAAGTATCTGAATGACTCTCCTTAGCAGAAGAAGTACCAATCTCATTTTCATCTTCGGAGTTCTCGCTAACCTGGGAATTAAAGTGTGAAGGAGATGGGAGTTTCCGTTTTTTAGAGGATGGACCAGAGGATTTATTCTTGCGAGGAATGATTTTATTCTTGCCTCTGACATTTGCAGCTTCAATCTCTTCAATTTCAACCTTCGAACACGAATAAAGATAAGAAACAGAGGCAACAATATTGTTTAGAATAACAAAAGAAAGTGTTTCTTACTTCATCCGTGATCGATCGGATTGTCGCCAGGGTACTCGCCTTGGGATTTCTTTCATAACTTTTCTTTAGTTTATCAACCTGTAAACTTTGCGAGTTCATTAAATATAAGAAGGAGGGAATATTACAAAAGCAAAGCCTGAAATAAGAAATATACCTCTTTCGCCTTCTCAGGCCATTTAAACTCCCAAGGATGATAGTTTGCGAGATTCGCGGGAGTACGTGCAGCCTCAAGGATATAGGGTCCGTTTAAAATTAAAGGAACAACCCACCATCTCTCATCTTTTGAATGGCGAGGAGTACTATTGTTGCCTGAATGCCAGTCGATATCTTGCATGAGCAGTTTATCAGCATCAACATTATCTTTCTTCTTCAATCGAGCGCCCCAACGAGATTTGTCATTTTTCATATTTATTACTGCATAATTCGCGAAGAAGTTTTCTACAGTATATTTGTCAGCCATTATCTCTAAATCTGCGAATTTAGGATCTTTGACATTATTAGGATATAAGGATCCTTTACCAGCGCCACGATTGGCGAACTCAAGCATTAAACGGATGCAGTCGCCACTCAATTGGTAAACGGCTCGCGAGAACCTTTCATCTGCAAGGATTTCATAGAACATTGGTATCTCGGGATCATATAGAGGGATGGGGAGTCCCGCGAGGAGTTGACCTAGCGAGATTATGATTTTATGATCATCACATTGAAAATCAAAAAATAATTTTGCAGAAAGAATGGATGAAGATCCTCGATCGGAATGGTTGATAAAGTGAAACCTCTTTTCCTGTAGTTTCTTTTGAACATCGGTAAAAAGAGGAGTGTATACGCGACCAAGTGAAGCCATTGTTAGAAGTATGGGAATGAAGATCAAAAGAATAAGAGAGGTGTAGAAGGATTATGGTAGAATGGAGCTTAAAATTGCGGAGGGAGAGAGAGAGAGTTAAAGAAAATTTGCGAAGGAAAGTAAAAGAGAAGAAGAGAGGAATGAGGAAACTATTTATAGGAGAAAAAAAACCTTCGGGAAAATAAATACATTTAATGAGAGATGGGACGTGAATGGTCAAAAATGGACTATTGAAAGAGACGTGTCAAAAATAGAATGGAAGAGAAATAACCGTAATAAATCCCGTATAAAAGTACAAAATTGAAATAGACAAAGATGAATAGTCGCGACATAGAAGATGAACAATTGCGGCATTTCATAATGATAATTCTCATGATATTCTCTTCTTCGCAGAGAAGACATGAGAAGAGGCAAGATGTAGGATCAGAATGTCGCGACGTCAATATTTCGCGAGAATAATAAATAACAAGATCTTTAAGGCGTCGCAGGAAGTTAAATAAATGACGCATTGGATGACGACAGCAAGAACATGAATAAAGTGTGAAGATTTGGCGAGATTTAGGAGTGTCGCGAGGACTAACACTTATACACTCAAAGCTTCGCCTTGGATTCCCGAAAATAAAGGACAGCTTAGCTGTCATCCACTATGTAATACCCTATATAAAGGGTCGAGTAAGTCTGTTGTAAGAGAGAGTTCTTTTGAATTGTGAAGCAAGTCATTAGGAGAGAGAAAATTTAGAGTGATTGTAATTTCTCTAACTCCGATATATCTTTCCTTGTAAACATTCCAAGAAAAATAATCAATAAAATCTATATCAATTCATCTTCAATGGATTAGTTAAGCAAAATCTATTGAGGGGTGTAGTGTAGGTTTTCCCGCAACTACACCACCAAAATTTCGCAAAAACAAATACAAAAAAACATGAAAGACTAAACATGACTTACCTTTTAATCTAATCTAGTATTTTATTTACAAGATGAGTCGTAGCGTGCTAACAAGGGTATACCTCCTACTCGCTTTTCACAAAAAATGCAACGTATCTGTGTTAAATCAGCTTTCCAAGGCGAGTTACATTATTTATTTATTTTTGTACCTCATCGTTAGAATCTATGAGAACATTATACCCTATTTAAATTTAAGAACGAGTCAAACCTTGTTTTATGTTTTCCGTAACATTGGTTACGCCTCAAACAAAAAATTGGTGTAATCACCCGATGTGTACACATCGAAAAATTCAATATGTGGACATCCTGAGCATAGATAGTGGAATATTCCTTTTAATGAAAAAATAAATACAAAATAAACATGAAAGACAAAACATGACTTACCTTTAACCTTTTATTTACAAGATGCGCCTCTAAAGAGTGGAAGCCACAACGCCGCAACCAACTTTCGGTCATTAGGAACTTCTATATACTTATTTGTACTGTCTAAAGGGTTTGAAAACGGTTATCACCTGCCCTGCAAAAACAAATACAAAATAAACATGAAAGACAAAACATGACTTACCTTTAATCTAATCTAGTATTTTATTTACAAGATGAGTCGTAGCGTGCTAACAAGGGTATACCTCCTACTCGCTTTTCACAAAAAATGCAACAGATCTCGTGTCAAATCGACTTTCCAAGCGAGTTACATTATTTATTTATTTTTGTACCTCATCGTTAGAATATGTGAAAACATTATACCCTATTTAAATTTAAGAACGAGTCAAACCGTGTTTTATGTTTTCTGAACATTGGTTACGCCCCAAACAAAAAATTGGTGTAATCACCCGATGTGTACACATCAGAAAATTCAAATATGTGGACATCCGGAGCATAAGTAGTGGAATATTCCTTTTAATGCAAAAACAAATACAAAATAAACATGAAAGACAAAACATGACTTACCTTTAACCTTTTATTTACAAGATGCACCTCTAAAGAGTGGAAGCCAAAACGCCGCAACCAACATTCGGTCATTATGAACTTATATATACTTATTTGTACTGTCTAAAGGGTTAGAAAACGGTTACCACCAGCCCTGCAAAAAAAATACAAAATAAACATGAAAGACAAAACATGACTTACCTTTAATCTAATCTAGTATTTTATTTACAAGATGAGTCGTAGCGTGCTAACAAGGGTATACCTCCTACTCGCTTTTCACAAAAAATGCAACGTATCCGTGTCAAATCAAATTTTCCAAGGCGAGTTACATTATTTATTTATTTTTATACCTCATCGTTAGAGTCTATGAGAGCATTATACCCTATTTAAATTTAAGAACGAGTCAAACCTTGTTTTATGTTTTCCGTAACATTGTTACGCCTCAAACAAAAAATTGGTGTAATCACCCGATGTGTACACATCAGAAAATTCAATATGTGGACATCCGAAGCATACATAGTGGAATATTCCTTTTAATGCAAAAACAAATAAAAAATAAACATGAAAAACAAAACATGACTTACCTTTAACCTTTTATTTACAAGATGCACCTCTAAAGTGGAAGCCACAACGCCGCAACCAACATTCGGTCATTATGAACTTATATATACTTATTTGTACTGTATAAAGGGTTCGAAAACGGTTACCACCTGCCCTTCAAAAACAAATACAAAATAAACATGAAAGACAAATCATGACTGACCTTTAATCTTTTCTAGAATTTTATTTACAAGATGAGTCAAACCTTGTAAAACATTATACCCTATTTAAATTTAAGAACGAGTCAAACCTTGTTTTATGTTTTCCGTAACATTGGTTACGCCTCAAACAAAAAATTGGTGCAATCACACAATGTGTACACATCAGAAAATTCAATATGTGGACATCCAGAGCATACATAGTGGAATATTCCTTATAATGCAAAAACAAATAAAAAATAAACATGAAAGACAAAACATGACTTACCTTTAATCTAATATAGTATTTTATTTACAAGATGAGTCGTAGCGTGCTAACAAGGGTATATACCTCCTACTCGCTTTTCACCAAAAATGCAACGTATCCGTGTCAAATCGGCCTTTCTAAGGCGAGTTACATTATTTATTTATTTTTGTACCTCATCGTTAGAATCTATGAAAACATTATACCCTATTTAAATTTCGTAACGAGTCAAACCGTGTTTTATGTTTTCCGTAACATTGGTTACGCCTCAAACAAAAAATTGGTGTAATCACCCGATGTGTACACATCGAAAAATTCAATATGTGGACATCCGAGCATACATAGTGGAATATTCCTTTTAATGCAAAAACAAATACAAAATAAACATGAAAGACAAATCATGACTGACCTTTAATCTTTTTTAGTACTCCCTCCGTTCCATTTTACTTGATGTTGTAGAGTTTTTCACGCAGATTAAGGAACATCAGAGAGAGTTAATTTTTTTTCAATTCTACCCATATTAATACCTATTAAAAAAATTAATTGACCTAGTTTTTAGTTTCTAGATTCTAGGGAAAGTTACGAATCCCATTGTAATTTACTTGGGATGTACCAAATTCTTATAGATTAAAGTATATATCCTCATGGGAAATATTTAAAAATTATTTATGTGTTGATTATGATGAGAATTTATGCTCTAGTGTGATTCCAAAGCAAGGGTAAATCAGAAAGAAATTGGGGAAAATACTAAAACTTTCATCTATTTTGGAACAAAAAATAAACCCTAAAACATCAAGTAAAGTGGAACGGAGGAGTATTTTATTTACAAGATGAGTCATAGTGTGTCGACGAGGGTATACCTCCTACTCAAGCTTTTCACAAAAAATGCACCGTATCCGTGTCAAATCAACTTTCCAAGGCGAAGTTACATTCTTTATTTATTTATGTACCTCATCGTTATAATCTATGAATACATTATACCCTATTAAATTTCGAACGAGTCAAACCGTGTTTTATGTTTTCCGTAACATTGGTTATGCCTCAAACAAAAAATTGGTGTAATCACCCGATGTGTACACATCGAAAATTCAATATGTGGACATCCTGAGCATACATAGTGGAATATTCTTTTTAATGCAAAAACAAATACAAAATAAACATGAAAGACAAAACATGACTTACCTTTAACCTTTTATTTACAAGATGCACTCTAAAGATTGGAAGCCACAACGCCGCAACCAACATTCGGTCATTATGAACTTATATATACTTATTTGTACTTGTCTAAAGGGTTAGAAAATGGTTACCACATGCTCAGTAAAACAAATACAAAATAAACATGAAAGACAAATCATGACTGACCTTTAATCTTTTCTAGTATTTTATTTACAAGATGAGTCATAGTGTGCTAACAAGGGTATACCTCCTACTCGCTTTTCACAAAAATGCACCGTATCCGTGTCAAATCGACTTTCCAAGGCGAGTTACATTATTTATTTATTTTTATACCTCATCGTTAGAGTCTATGAGAACATTATACCCTATTTAAATTTAAGAACGAGTCAAACCTTGTTTTATGTTTTCCGTAACATTGGTTACGCCTCAAACAAAAAATTGGTGTAATCACCCGATGTGTACACATCAGAAAATTCAATATGTGGACATCCGGAGCATACATAGTGGAATATTCCTTTTAATGCAAAAACAAATAAAAAATAAACATGAAAGACAAAACATGACTTACCTTTAACCTTTTATTTACAAGATGCACCTCTAAAGTGGAAGCCACAACGCCGCAACCAACATTCGGTCATTATGAACTTATATATACTTATTTGTACTGTCTAAAGGGTTCGCAAACGGTTACCACCTGCCCTACAAAAACAAATACAAAATAAACATGAAAGAAAAAACATGACTTACCTTTAATCTAATCTAGTATTTTATTTACAAGATGAGTCGTAGCGTGCTAACAAGGGTATACCTCCTACTCGCTTTTCACCAAAAATGCAACTTATCTGTGTTAAATCAGCTTTCCAAGGCGAGTTACATTATTTATTTATTTTTGTACTTCATCGTTAGAATATATGAAAATATTATACCCTATTTAAATTTCAGAACGAGTCAAACCGTGTTTTATGTTTTCCGTAACATTGGTTACGCCTCAAATAAAAAATTGGTGTAATCACCCGATGTGTACACATCAGAAAATTCAATATGTGGACATCCGGAGCATACATAGTGGAATATTCTTTTTAATGCACTAACAAATACAAAATAAACATGAAAAACAAAACATGACTTACCTTTAACCTTTTATTTACAAGATGCACCTCTAAAGAGTGGAAGCCACAATGCTGCAACCAACATTCGGTCATTATGAACTTATATATACTTATTTGTACTGTCTAAAGGGTTAGAAAACGGTTACCACATGCATTGCAAACACAAATACAAAATAAACATGAAAGAAAAACATGACTTACCTTTAATCTAATCTAGTATTTTATTTATAAGATGAGTCGTAGCGTGCTAACAAGGGTATACCTCCTACTCGCTTTGCACCAAAAATGCAACGTATCCGTGTCAAATCAGGCTTTCCAAGGCGAGTTACATTATTTATTTATTTTTGTACCTCATCGTTAGAATCTATGAAAACATTATACCCTATTTAAATTTCAGAACGAGTCAAACCGTGTTTTATGTTTTCCGTAACATTGGTTACGCCTCAAACAAAAATAGGTGTAATCACCCGATGTGTACACATCGTAAAATTCAATATGTGGATATCCTGAGCATACATAGTGGAATATTCCTTTTAATGCAAAAACAAATACAAAATAAACATGAAAGACAAAACATGACTTACCTTAACCTTTTATTTACAAGATGCTCCTCTAAAGAGTGGAAGCCACAATGCCGCGACCAACTTTCGGTCATTATGAACTTATATATACTTATTTGTACCGTCGAAAGGGTTCGAAAATGGTTACCACCTGCCCTGCAAAAACAAATACAAAATGAACATGAAAGACAAATCATGACTGACCTTTAATCTTTTCTAGTATTTTATTTACAAGATGAGTCGTAGCGTGCTAACAAGGGTATACCTCCTGCTCGCTTTTCACCAAAAATGCACCGTATCTCGTGTCAAATCAATTTTCCAAGGCGAGTTACATTATTTATTTATTTATGTACCTCATCGTTAGAATCTATGAATACATTATACCCTATTTAAATTTAAGAACGAGTCAGACCGTGTTTTATGTTTTCCGTAACATTGGTTACGCCTCAAACAAAAAATTGGTGTAATCACCCGATGTGTACACATCGTAAAAATTCAATATGTGGACATCCAGAGCATACATAGTGGAATATTCCTTTAATGCAAAAACAAATAAAAATAAACATGAAAGACAAAACATGACTTACCTTTAACCTTTTATTTACAAGATGCGCCTCTAAAGAGTGGAAGCCACAACGCCGCAACCAACTTTCGGTCATTATGAACTTATATATACTTATTTGTACCTGTCTAAAGGGTTTGAAAACTTTACCACCGCCCCGCAAAAAAAAATACAAAATAAACATGAAAGAAAAAACATGACTTACCTTTAATCTAATCTAGTATTTTATTTACAAGATGAGTCGTAGCGTGCTAACAAGGGTATACCTCCTACTCGCTTTTTCACCAAAAATGCAACTTATCTCTGTCAAATCGGCTTTCCAAGGCGAGTTACATTATTTATTTATTTTTGTACCTCATCGTTAGAATATATGAAAATATTATACCATATTTAAATTTCAGAACGAGTCAAACCGTGTTTTATGTTTTCCGTAACATTGGTTATGCCTCAAACAAAAAATTGGTGTAATCACCCGATGTGTACACATCGTAAAATTTAATATGTGGACATCCTGAGCATACATAGTGGAATATTCTTTTTAATGCAAAAACAAATACAAAATAAACATGAAAGACAAAACATGACTTAACTTTAACCTTTTATTTACAAGATGCACCTCTAAAGAGTGGAAGCCACAATGCTGCAACCAACATTCGGTCATTATGAACTTATATATACTTATTTGTACTTTGTCTAAAGGGTTAGAAAACTTACCACATGCCCCGCAAACACAAATACAAAATAAACATGAAAGAAAAACATGACTTACCTTTAATCTAATCTAGTATTTTATTTACAAGATGAGTCGTAGCGTGCTAACAAGGGTATACCTCCTACTCGCCACCAAAAATGCAA
Organism: Papaver armeniacum; assembly: GCA_023531295.1. Lineage (NCBI taxonomy): Eukaryota > Viridiplantae > Streptophyta > Magnoliopsida > Ranunculales > Papaveraceae > Papaver > Papaver armeniacum. The sequence continues at coordinate 101,991 of JAJJWW010013823.1, read as the reverse complement.
CTTATCTCGTGTCAAATCAAATTTCCAAGGCGAGTTACATTATTTATTTGTTTTTGTACCTCATCGTTACAATCTATGAAAACATTATATCCTATTTAAATTTCAAAACGAGTAAAACCGTGTTTTATGTTTTTCGTAACATTCAGTTACGCCTCAAACAAAAAATTGGTGTAATCACCCGATGTGTACACATCAGAAAATTCAATATGTGGACATCCGGAGCATACATAGTGGAATATTCCTTTTAATGCAAAAACAAATACAAAGTAAACATGAAAGACAAAACATGACTTACCTTTAACCGCTTATTTACAAGATGCACCTCTAAAGAGTGGAAGCCACAACGCCGCAACCAAAATTCGGTCATTATGAACTTATATATACTTAGTTGTACTTGTCTAAAAGGTTTGATAATCGAAGTTACCACCTTCCCCGCAAAAACAAATACAAAATAAACATGAAAGACAAAACATGACTTACCTTTAATCTAATCTAGTATTTTATTTACAAGATGAGTCGTAGCGTGCTAACAAGGGCATCCCTCCTACTTTCTTTTCACAAAAAATGCAATGTATTTGTGTCAAATCAGTTTTCCAAGGCGAGTTACAATATTTATTTATTTTTGTACCTCATCGTTAGAATCAGAAAACATTATACCCTATTTAATTTAAGAACGAGTCAAACTGTGTTTTATGTTTTCTCAACATTGGTTACACCTCAAACAAAGAATTGGTGTAATCACCCGATGTGTACACCTCAAAAATTCAATATGTGGACATCCTGAGCATAAATATTGGAATATTCCTTTTAATGCAAAAACAAATACAAAATAAGCATGAAAGACAAAACATGACTTATCTTTAACCTTTTATTTACAAGATGCGCCTCTAAAGAGTGGAAGTCACTACGCAATGCAACCAACTTTCGGTCATTAGGAACTTATATATACTTATTTGTACTGTCGAAAGGGTTCGAAAACGGTTACCACCTGCCCTGAAAAACAAATACAAAATAAACCTGAAAGACAAATCATGACTTACCTTTAATCTTTTCTAGTATTTTATTTACAAGATGAGTCATAGTGTGCTAACAAGGGTATACCTCCTACTTGCTTTTCAAAAAAATGCACCGTATCCGTGTCAAATCAACTTTCCAAGGTGAGTTACATTATTTATTTATTTATGTACCTCATCGTTAGAATCTATGAAAACATTATACCCTATTTAAATTTAAGAACGAGTCAGACCGTGTTTTATGTTTTTCGTAACATTGGTTACGCCTCAAACAAAAAATTGGTGTAATCACCCGATGTGTACACATCAAAAATTCAATATGTGGACATCCAGAGCATACATAGTGGAATATTCCTTTTAATGCAAAAACAAATAAAAAATAAACATGAAAGACAAAACATGACTTACCTTTAACCTTTTATTTACAAGATGCGCCTCTAAAGAGTGGAAGCCACAACGCCGCAACCAACTTTTGGTCATTATGAACTTATATATACTTATTTGTACTGTCTAAAGGGTTTGAAAACGGTTTACCACCTGCCCCCGCAAAAACAAATACAAAATAAACATGAAAGACAAAACATGACTTACCTTTTAATCTAATCTAGTATTTTATTTACAAGATGAGTCGTAGCGTGCTAACAAGGGTATACCTCCTACTAAGCTTTTCACAAAAAATGCAACGTATCCGTGTCAAATCGCCTTTCAAGGCGAGTTACATTATTTATTTATTTTTGTACCTCATCGTTAGAATCTGTGAAAACATTATACCCTATTTAAATTTAAGAACGAGTCAAACCTTGTTTTATGTTTTCCGTAACATTGGTTACGCCTCAAACAAAAAATTGGTGTACTCACCCGATGTGTACACATCAGAAAATTCAATATGTGGACATCCGGAGCATAAATAGTGGAATATTCCTTTTAATGCAAAAACAAATACAAAATAAACATGAAAGACAAAACATGACTTACCTTTAACCTTTTATTTACAAGATGCGCCTCTAAAGAGTGGAAGCCACAACGCCGCAACCAACTTTCGGTCATTATGAACTTATATATACTTATTTGTCTTGTCTAAAGGGTTCGAAAGCAGTTACCACCTTCCACCAAAAAAAAATACAAAATAAACATGAAAGACAAAACATGACTTACCTTTAATCTTTTCTAGTATTTTATTTAGAAGATGAGTCGTAGCGTGCTAACAAGGGCATCCCTCCTACTCGCTTTTCACAAAAAAATGCATCGTATCCGTGTCAAATCAACTTTTTAAGGAGAGTTACATTATTTATTTATTTTTGTACCTCATCGTTAGAATATATGAAAATATTATATCCTATTTAAATTTCAGAACGAGTCAAACCATGTTTTATGTTTTCCGTAACATTTGTTACGCCTCAAACAAAAAATTGGTGTAATCACCCGATGTGTACACATCAGAAAATTCAATATGTGGACATCCAGAGCATAAATAGTGGAATATTCCTTTTAATGCAAAAACAAATACAAATTAAACATGAAAGACAAAACACGACTTACCTTTAACCTTTTATTTACAAGATGCACTTCTAAAGAGTGGAAGCCACAACGTTACAACCAACATTCGGTCATTATGAACTTATATATACTTATTTGTACTGTCTAAAGGGTTAGAAAACGGTTACCACATGCCCTGCAAAAACAAATACAAAATAAATATGAAAGAAAAAACATGACTTACCTTTAATCTAATCTAGTATTTTATTTACAAGATGAGTCGTAGCGTGCTAACAAGGGTATGCCTCCTACTCGCTTTTCACCAAAAAATGCAACATATCCGTGTCAAATCGACTTTCCAAGGCGAGTTACATTATTTATTTATTTTTGTACCTCATCGTTAGAATCTATGAAAACATTATACCCTATTTAAATTTCATAACGAGTCAAACCGTGTTTTATGTTTTCCGTAATATTGGTTACGCCTCAAACAAAAAATTGGTGTAATCATCCGATGTGTACACATCGAAAAATTCAATATGTGGACATCCTAGCATACATATTGGAATATTCCTTTTAATGCAAAAACAAATACAAAGTAAACATGAAAGACAAAACATGACTTACCTTTAACCTTTTATTTACAAGATGCACCTCTAAAGAGTGGAAGCCACAACGCCGCAACCAACATTCGGTCATTATGAACTTATATATACTTATTTGTCTTGTTGTTTATGGGTGAAAATCGTTTGCTTAGATTTCGGTAAATTCGGTAGGTGAGTGAGAAACTGGTTCAAACCCTAAACAAATGTGCTTGCACGTGAGCACTTTATAGATTCGAGAGATCAATCCGTACAAGTCCTGGCCTAAACCAAGAAATGGCCGTTCCAGGACTTGCTTCGGTCCAAAGTGGAGGAGAAGGGTTGATTTGGGGAGGGAAGCAAAGAAAGGTGTTGAGACCCGAATAGTGCAGGAGAGTAGTATCTCGACTTGTATCGTAAAGTAGAAGCTTGGGAAGCTTGCAAGAGCCGAAAGCTTTTTGGGAGAGCTTGCAAAGTTGCCTTTCCGAGAGTGTAGTATTTTTTCTCCGATCGAGACTTGTTGTCTGGTGGAAATAGTAAGACCTATTTATACAAGTCGAGATTAAAACGTACCGACCTCATGAAGGAAGAGAGTAAAGGGTGAAATAATGAGAGGAGGTGGTAACATAGCAAGGTGTTTATGGGTGAAAACGTTTTCACCATTATTTCCTCATTTATTTGGATGACTTTATTCCTTTTCACGCTTTCTTAATGTGAGCGTAGTGTACGCGTAAGCCGTGACCGCCAAACCAAAACCACCGAAAGCATCCCCGGTTGTGTTGATATCTCGAGTGTTGGTTGCACCTTGAGTGCAAGTGGCGCTGCTAGTGGCGCGTGTGGCATGTGCGGAATGCCTTGGTGGTAGGTTGTATGTTGAGTGTAAGTGGCAATGCCAGAGCTGCTAGTGGCGTGTGTGGCATGTGCGGAATGCCTTGGTGGTAGGTTGCATGGTTTGCAAATTAGGCTACCGAGCGTGGGTTTTGGCATGTGCCAATGGCGCGTCTGGTCGAATTGGCCTAGGTTACACGGCTTGCAAGTTAGGCTACCAGGCGCGCATTAGGGCCACGGCTAGGTGATGAAGGCTACCAGGTGAGCGTGTTGGCATGTGCCAATGGCATGCGTGGTCGTTAGGCCGTGGCCTTGGTAGGAAAAGCTACCCGGCGAGCATGTTGGCATGTGCCAATGGCATGCGTGGCCGTTAGGGCCGTGGCCTTGGTAGAAAAAGCTACCGGCCCGAGCATGTTGGCATGTGCCAATGGCATGCGTGGTCGTTAGGGCCGTGGCCTTGGTAGGAAAAGCTACCCGGCGAGCATGTTGGCATGTGCCAATGGCATGCGTGGCCGTTAGGGACCGTGGCCTTGGTAGGAAAGGCTACCAGACAGCATGTTGGCATGTGCCAATGGCATGCGTGGCCGTTAGGGCCGTGGCCTTGGTAGGAAAAGCTACAGCCAAGCATGTTGGCATGTGCCAATGGCATGCGTGGCCGTTAGAGGCCGTGGCCTTGGTAGGAAAAGCTACCACGAGCATGTTGGCATGTGCCAATGGCATGCGTGGCCGTTAGGGCCGTGGCCTTGGTAGGGAAAGCTACCCGGTGACATGTTGGCATGTGCCAATGGCATGCGTGGCCAGATTAGGGCCGTGGCCTTGGTAGGAAAAGCTACCAGCGAGCATGTTGGCATGTGCCAATGGCATGCGTGGCCGACTTGGCCTAGGTTGCACGTTTTGCAAGCCTAGGGGCGCTATATTTGGCGTGTGCCAATGGCATAGCGACTTGGAATATGGCTTGTGGTACGTGTTTGGCATGTGCCAATGGCACGTGCGGCCATGTTGACCTAGTTGCACGTTTTACCAAGCCTAGGGCGCTATATTTGGCATGTGCCAATGGCATAGCGGCTTAGTTTTGGCATGGTTGCCAATGAGTGCGATATGTAGTTTGGTTTTTGCGCGCCAACGCCATGGTGCGCGAGAATGCGCTTGGTTTGGCATTGTTGCCATGGTGCGCGAGAATCGTCTTTGGCCTGGCATTGTTGCCATGGTGCGCAGTGTGCGGCTTGGTTTGGCATTGTTGCCATGGTGCGCAGAATGCGGCTTGGTTTGGCATTGTTTCCATGGTGCGCAGTATGCGGCTTGGTTTTGGAATTAGGGTTACGTATTATAAAACCATAATCCGATATTTTGAAAAAATACCCCTATTAATTATTTGCACTGAGTTAAATGCTCTTAGTTAATGTGTTGCGGGTAACACTAGGTCATGGGGTTTTACGATTTTACCCCTTGTTTAAAAACCACCATCAACAACTGTCTAAAGGGTTTGATAACGGTTACCACCTTCCCTGCAAAAACAAATACAAAATAAACATGAAAGACAAAACATGACTTACCTTTAATCTAATCTAGTATTTTATTTACAAGATGAGTCGTAGCGTGCTAACAAGGGCATCCCTCCTACTTTCTTTTCACAAAAAACGCAACGTATTTGTGTCAAATCAGCTTTCCAAGGCGAGTTACATTATTTATTTATTTATGTACCTCATCGTTAGAATCTATGAAAACATTATACCCTATTTAAATTTAAGAACAGAGAGTCAGACCGTGTTTTATGTTTTCCGTAACATTGGTTACGCCTCAAACAAAAAATTGGTATAATCACCCGATGTGTACACATCGAAAAATTCAATATGTGGACATCCTAGAGCATACATAGTGGAATATTCCTTTTAATACAAAAACAAATAAAAAATAAACATGAAAGACAAAACATGACTTACCTTTAACCTTTTATTTACAAGATGCGCCTCTAAAGAGTGGAAGTCACTACGCCGCAGCCAACTTTCGGTCATTAGGAACTTATATACTTATTTGTACTGTCGAAAGGGTTCGAAAACGGTTACCACCTGCCCTGCAACAACAAATACAAAATAAACATGAAAGACAAAACATGACTTACCTTTAATCCAATCTAGTATTTTATTTACAAGATCAGTCGTAGCGTGATAATAAGGGTATACCTCCTACTCGCTTTTACAAAAAATGCAACGTATCCATGTCAAATCGGCTTTCCAAGGCGAGTTACATTATTTATTTATTTTTGTACCTCATCGTTAGAATCTATGAAAACATTATACCTTATTTAAATTTCAGAACGAGTCAAACCGTGTGTTATGTTTTCCGTAACATTGGTTACGCCTCAAACAAAAAATTGGTGTAATCACCCGATGTGTACACATCGAGAAAATTCAATATGTGGACATCCTGGGAGCATACATAGTGGAATATTCCTTTTAATGCAAAAACAAATACAAAATAAACATGAAAGACAAAACATGACTTACCTTTAACCTTTTATTTACAAGATGCGCCTCTTAAGAGTGGAAGCCACAACGCCGCAACCAACTTTCGGTCATTATGAACTTATATATACTTATTTGTACTGTCTAAAGGGTTTTAAAACGGTTACCACATGCCCTGCAAAAACAAATACAAAATAAATATTAAAGAAAAAACATGACTTACCTTTAATCTAATCTAGTATTTTATTTACAAGTTGAGTCGTAGCGTGCTAACAAGGGTATACCTCTTACTCGCTTTTCACAAAAAATGCAACATATTTGTGTCAAATCAGCTTTCCAAGGCGAGTTACATTATTTATTTATTTTTGTACCTCATCGTTAGAATCTATAAAAACATTATACCCTATTTAAATTTAAGAACGAGTCAAACCTTGTTTTATGTTTTCCGTAACATTGGTTACGCCTCAAACAAAAAATTGGTGTAATCACCCAATGTGTACACATCAGAAAATTCAATATGTGGACATCCGGAGCATACATAGTTGAATATTCCTTTTAATGCAAAAACAAATACAAAATAAACATGAAAGACACACCATGACTTACCTTTAACCTTTTATTTACAAGATGCGCCTCTAAAGAGTGGAAGCCATAATGTCGCGACCAACTTTCAGTCATGATGAACTTATATATACTTATTTGTACTGTCGAAAGGGTTCGAAAATGGTTACCACCTGCCCAAAAACAAATACAAAATAAACCTGAAAGACAAATCATGACTTACCTTTAATCTTTTCTAGTATTTTATTTACAAGATGAGTCATAGTGTGCTAACAAGGGTATACCTCCTACTTGCTTTTCAAAAAAAATGCACCGTATCTCGTGTCAAATCAACTTTCAAGGCGAGTTACATTATTTATTTATTTATGTACCTCATCGTTAGAATCTATGAAAACATTACACCCTATTTAAATTTAAGAACGAGTCAGAACGTGTTTTATGTTTTCCGTAACATTGGTTACGCCTCAAACAAAAAATTGGTGTAATCACTCGATGTGTACACATTAGAAAATTCAATATGTGGACATCCGGAGCATACATAGTGGAATATTCCTTTTAATGCAAAAACAAATAAAAAATAAACATGAAAGACAAAACATGACTTACCTTTAACCTTTTATTTACAAAATGCGCCTCTAAAGAGTGGAAGCCACAACGCCGCAACCAACTTTCGGTCATTATGAACTTATATATACTTATTTGTACTGTCTAAAGGGTTTGAAAACGGTTACCACCTGCTCTGCAACAACAAATACAAAATAAACATGAAAGACAAATCATGACTTACCTTTAATCTTTTCTAGTATTTTATTTACAAGATGAGTCATAGTGTGCTAACAAGGCTATACCTCCTACTTGCTTTTCACAAAAAATGCACCGTATCTGTGTCAAATCAACTTTCCAAGGCGAGTTACATTATTTATTTATTTATGTACCTCATCGTTAGAATCTATGAAAACATTACACCTTATTTAAATTTAAGAACGAGTCAGAACGTGTTTTATGTTTTCCGTAACATTGGTTACGCCTCAAACAAAAAATTGGTGTAATCACTCGATGTGTACACATTAGAAAATTCAATATGTGGACATCCGGAGCATACATAGTGGAATATTCCTTTTAATGCAAAAACAAATAAAAAATAAACATGAAAGATAAAACATGACTTACCTTTTACCTTTTATTTACAAGATGCGCCTCTGAAAGAGTGGAAGCCACAACGCCGCAACCAACTTTCGGTCATTATGAACTTATATATACTTATTTGTACTGTCTAAAGGGTTTGAAAACGGTTACCACCTGCTCTGCAACAACAAATACAAAATAAACATGAAAGACAAAACATGACTTACCTTTAATCCAATCTAGTATTTTATTTACAAGATGAGTCGTAGCGTGATAATAAGGGTATACCTCCCTACTAAGCTTTTTAAAAAAATGCAACGTATCTCGTGTCAAATCGACTTTCAAGAGCGAGTTACATTATTTATTTATTTTTGTACCTCATCGTTAGAATCTATGAAAACATTATACCTTATTTAAATTTCAGAACGAGTCAAACCGTGTGTTATGTTTTCCGTAACATTGGTTACGCCTCAAACAAAAAATTGGTGTAATCACCCGATGTGTACACATCAGAAAATTCAATATGTGGACATCCGGAGCATACATAGTGGAATATTCCTTTTAATGCAAAAACAAATACAAAATAAACATGAAAGACAAAACATGACTTACCTTTAACCTTTTATTTACAAGATGCGCCTCTTAAGAGTGGAAGCCACAACGCCGCAACCAACTTTCGGTCATTATGAACTTATATATATTTATTTGTCTTGTCTAAAGGGTTTTAAAACGGTTACCACATGCCACCAAAAACAAATACAAAATAAATATGAAAGAAAAAACATGACTTACCTTTAATCTAATCTAGTATTTTATTTACAAGATGAGTCGTAGCGTGCTAACAAGGGTATACCTCCTACTCGCTTTTCACAAAAAATGCAAACGTATCGTGTCAAATCGACTTTCCAAGGCGAGTTACATTATTTATTTATTTTTGTACATCATCGTTAGAATCTGTGGAAACATTATACCCTATTTAAATTTAAGAACGAGGTCAAACCGTGTTTTATGTTTTCTCAACATTGGTTACGCCCCAAACAAAAAATTGGTGTAATCACCCGATGTGTACACATTAGAAAATTCAATATGTGGACATCCGGAGCATAAATAGTGGAAAATTCCTTTTAATGCAAAAACAAATACAAAATAAACATGAAAGACAAAACATGACTTACCTTTAACCTTTTATTTACAAGATGCACCTCTAAAGATTGGATGCCACAACGCCGCAACCAACATTCGGTCATTATGAACTTATATATACTTATTTGTCTTGTCTAAAGGGTTTGAAAACAGTTTACCACATACCCCGCAAAAACAAATACAAAATAAACATGAAAGACAAAACATGACTTACCTTTAATCCAATCTAGTATTTTATTTACAAGATGAGTCGTAGCGTGATAACAAGGGTATACCTCCTACTCGCTTTTTACAGAAAATGCAACGTATCTGTGTCAAATCAGCTTTCCAAGGCGAGTTACATTATTTATTTATTTTTGTACCTCATCGTTAGAATCTATGAGAACATTATACCCTATTTAAATTTAAGAACGAGTCAAACCTTGTTTTATGTTTTCCGTAACATTGGTTACGCCTCAAACAAAAAATTGGTGTAATCACCCGATGTGTACACATCAGAAAATTCAATATGTGGACATCCGGAGCATAAATAGTGGAATATTCCTTTTAATGCAAAAACAAATACAAAATAAACATGAAATACAAAACATGACTTACCTTTAACCTTTTATTTACAAGATGCGCCTCTAAAGAGTGGAATCCACAACGCCGCAAGCAACTTTCGGTCATTATGAACTTATATATACTTATTTGTACTTGTCTAAAGGGTTCAAAAGTTACCACACCGCATAAAAAAAAAATACAAAATAAACATGAAAGACAAAACATGACTTACCTTTAATCTTTTCTAGTATTTTATTTAGAAGATGGGTCGTAGCGTGCTAACAAGGGCATCCTTCCTACTCACTTTTCACAAAAAATGTGTAATTGCGGAAATTCCACAATACACCCCTCACAAGAATTTACTTTACTAATCCATTTGAAGATGAGTAATAATATATTTTTATTGATTATCTTCTTGAAATGTTTACAGAAAGATAGAAACAGAGCTAAAGAAATTACAATGACTCTTAACTTTCTCTCTCCTAATGACTTGCTAACAATTCAAAAAGAACTCTCCCACAACAGACTAACTCAACCCTTTATATAGGGTAATACCACAGTGGATGACACTAAGGCATCTTTATTTCAGAATAACTCATGAAGTGTCGCGAGTGTTATAAACATTTTTCCTTGCGGCACTCTAAATCTCGCCAAGTCTTCACACTTTTCTCACGTTCTGGCTTTCGTCATTTATTGCGTCATTTATATTTCTTCCCTGCTGACGCCTTCGCAATGTAGTCGTTTATTAATCTCGTGAAGTATTGATGTCGCGATATTCTGCTCCTACATCTTGCCTCTTTTTCTTGAATATTGCTTGAAGAGCGATCTTTAAGAAAAAAACCGTTTTTGTAGTAGTCTTTGATTTTTGTTGATGAAGGAATGAGCGAAAGAATACTGGACTTGAAAATACGTGACTTGCCTCTATTCTTTTGCGAAATTCCGAAGCTTTGAAAAGTAATTTTAAAAGTATCATCCCGAAGTATACGAAGTATGAAATATTCTTGAAGAAATATAAGAAGTATTTAATCCTCTAAATGTAAGAAGTATTGCAAATCCATCATGCAAAACTTTAGTTCCATGTTCTTTGCCTCATGCTATGAGCTCATATTCTCGCAGTTCATTCTATAATTTCGTAGGTTGCTCATACTTTCCTCATGAACTATCTTTTGATATCATATGCTACGTCATTCTTTTAGTGCTCTGCCGAAGTTGTATTTGGGTTTGCGATATTACACTTTGAAATATCGCGATCGTCTATTTTTCACCAAAATTTTTTTGTCGGCAGAAGGTTCCGTGCATTTAAGAATGACCGCTTACACGTGTCTAAAATTCCCTTTTTACCGATAGTTTTTAATGCTATCCGGTTACTCTTTTCCTGTCTATTTAAGGGAGAATTTCCCATGAAAATCCTTCTTTCCTTTTATTTCATCTTCTTTACTGTCTGCAATTTTCCTCTGCTGTTTTTCTTCACCGTCTTCTTCATCGTCTTTCTGTTGCAATTCTTCTGCTACTGTTTCCATGGCATCAAGGTTTGCGAACTTTGCTAATTTTAATCATTTCGTGATTGATCTTTCCTAATGAAATAGTTTTGTTCTGATACTTCCCCTTTTTGTTTTAGCAAGGACAAGTCTAGCACCAAATCCACCGTTACAAACCCTATTATTCCTAAGAGTTCGTAGCCGAAATCCTTTGCTTCCAATAGAAATACTGCGAATGACATGTTATTTAAGAAACATTTACCCTTTTAATAAAAATATTGTTGCCTCTGTTTCTTATTTAACTTGTTATTCGCAAAGTTGGGATGACAAAGATATTAATTTATCTCCCAAGAAACCTCGCCACTTTAAACTACCCTTTTTAATAACAATATTGCTTTTTTGCCATTACTTTTTCCATTACTTTGGGTTTAAATTTACTACTTCTCTGCTATGCATCTTCGCAAGATAACCCAATTCTTTCTTCTCTAGCGGCGTCTTCGCAAGATAACCCAATTCCTTCTTCTCATGAAAATCACCTTCTCCCTGCGATAACCTCGCACGATAAATTAGTCCACAATTTTCCGTTAATGAAATTCTTGAGAATGTTCCCCTCTCCACTTTTACTCTTAATACCTCTATCTCATCTTCCCTTGTTGATCAAGCTCCTCCAACCCGGCATTCTTATGACTAAGGATGACTCGGCTTTGCCTCTTCTTCCATCATTTCCTCTTCCTCTTTGAATCTATCTCTCTTACTAAAGAAAATTTAGAAGGGATGGATATAGCTTTTAAAGTTTTATCAACTACCATGAATGATGTTAAGAAAATCTCCACCGATCTGTCAGTCTAGTGTTTATGAATCTTTGAGTAAGTATTTTGGTTCTGATACAATGTCGCGGGCATCCTTGGAACAAGAAATTAAGATCTTAAAGAATAGCCTTCATAATGCTTCTCTGGATCGCGACAATCTTCGCAGGAAAAATGAAGAACTAAAAGGTACCACTTCCTTCCCCCCCTTTTTTTTTTTTTTTTTTTTGAAGACTTTGTTCGCCTTTAAAGTTTTGAATCGAAACGTAAAATGGAGATATATCAAGTGGAATCTATCGGGAAGAAACTCAGAACGAAAAGAGATGCTTGGATGGAGCAATATAACCGATTAGATAACCTCCATTCATATTCTCATTGACCCGACAGATAAATAATCTTACCCAAGAAAATGCCTACTTAGTCCAGAAACAAGAATTGTTAAGTAGTGAATTGTCGCATCTTCATATTCTTTGACTAAAGGAAGGTAGTCATAAAATTTGACCTCCTCAACCGCCGTTTTCTTTTTCTAATTTCTTTCATTATTTTTTAATCTTAACCTACTTTGTTCATATATATTTTCGCGAATCCGAGAAAAATCTTCGCACTTCTCTGTCTACTTTGGAATCCTCCCATGCCAAGATTCGCAAGGAAAACACAATTCTTGTTGCTACTCTTGCCCATTCTCGTGATCGTTCCGCGAGGAGGCTTAATTATCTCAGCCATCTTAAAGATATCCAAAGTAGGAATCAACAGAAGGCACTTCTTCGTCAATTTCATCCCAAAGTCAAGTTGTTGTGAATGAGATCTTACTCTCTAAATCCCTTGAACTGTCTCTTGTTGCACCTTTGGAAGTTGGAGATGATGAAGTTCCTAATTCTCCGATAGTGATTATGATTATGAAAGCTCGCGAAGATATCGCAAACAATGAACTTGTCGAGAAGGATCTTTATGAAGCTGAGAATCCGAATGAAAAACTTCCTGATGGAAATCCTCTCACTAGTGAAGGTGATCTTGATAAAATTGTTGAAGGACATTTATCATCTCCACATTTAGAGAATGTAGAAAATTAAGTTACTCCTATAATTTTATATCTTTCACTCTCTCTTCGCATGACTTTTTGTATGAGATGCTTTTTCAATTTCTGTTGAAGTACGGTTTTTGATTGGAAAGACCAAGTCCTTTGATGAATAATCTCTTATCTTCTCTTTCGATCTCATTTTAGATTTGCAATTTTAATCTCGCAAGCTTATTCGCTTACCTTTAGTTATGTTGAAGTTCATCATTGCGACAAGATCGCAAGATATCCTCATAAATAAAGAAATCTATTGATTGTGCGGTCTTATTTTGCCTTCCTAATTAAAGGTCTTATTTCGCCACCCCTCGTTGCGACAAAGTCGCAGGACGTCTTTACACTTTCATGTAATGACCCATTGACCTTGTCTTATCATTTGTTAAGTATTTTTGCCTCTCGCAGATATTTTATCTGCGACAATATGATGGGCTTAAATACTCTTGCGAGTGTAAAATCCCATGACATTGCCGTCTTCGCGACGAAATCGCAGGGACGTCTTTGTATTTTCATGCAAAAACCCATTGATCTCGCCTTATCCTTGCGTCGTGTATTGTGCCTCTACAGGATCATCGCACAAATATGACAAGCCTAAATTTCCTTGCGAAAATAAAGCCTCATGACATTTGCGTCTTTTGACACTTATCGGCTCCCTAATGGAGGGTGCCGCCCTTATCTTCTCCCCGGTTGCCCCTTCAAGGAGGCGACATCGGCCATACAAGACTAGCTCATCCCATCCGGTCTTAACAACAACCAGTTGTTTTCGAGCCTCTTATCCCTTATACCTATATGGTTTATGGTTACGAGACCGCACCCTAAGTGGAGTTTTCTTCGGGTAGAGTGCAGATATACCAAGACTTGCCAAGAATGGCCGAGACACTTCAAATGCCCCGGGCACTCTTGGATCAACTGTGTACCCCGGCGCCTTGAGCATACACTCGACTCTAGGAAGAGACCCTCGGGCGTCCAACCAGGGTATAACCATATATATATAGTTGGAAATCCAAGGTATCTCCCCGGATAGGCTTTTATGGGCCCCAAATCTCCATGACTCGGGTTCCGGGAGCGGTGTAACCTTTCCCCGAGCCATGTCAAGAGATACCCCTTATATGACGCACTTTAGGTCTTACATTTGCCTCTTGCGAAATATCATTCGCGAACTAAGGTGTACGCCATAAAGGTTCGTCCCATTCACTCACTCATTCATTTTTGTTAATTTATTCAATCATTCATTTTTTGCAATGTATTGTTTGCGAGATATTCGCATAATATTTCTTTATTTTATTCAATCTCCCAATCATTCTCGCCGCAAAAACATTTCATCCCATCTTATGGATAATACTTCTTGAGATATAACCTATTCCATGGTCTATCCAATCTTTGTCCTACATCTCTCCCCTCAGGATCCATTAATCTATATGCCCCTGTACCAACTATTTCCTTAATGATATAAGGTCCATCCCATTTTCTTTCCAAATTTCCACCGCTTTCACGCCGATATATTGGTGTCTCTCTCGGCACTGAGATCTCTGGCTGAAATTCACGTATCTTGACACGTTTTTTATATTCTCGGCCAATCTTCGCTGATAATTCTCTATATGTTGTAGTGCTCTCTCTTTTTCTCTTCTAATTCATCTAACTTGATTAAAATGTTACCCGCACCGAGATTTTTCTCCCAAGCTTCTTTCTTTGTAGTTGGGATCTTAACTTCATTTCTGAGTAATGCTTCAACTCCATATGTTAAACAAAAGGGGACATGCCGTAGCTTCTCTTCTAGTTGTATTATAAGCCCATACCGCATTGGGTACTTGTTCGCACCATCCTTTATTGTATCCTTTGTAGGATCGTAATGTCGCGACATCAATATTTCGCGAGAATAATAAATGACAAGATCTCTTTAAGCGTCGCAGTAAGTAAAATAAATGACGCATTAGATGACGACAGCCCGGAACATGAGAAAAGTGTGAAGACTTGGCGAGATTTAGGAGTATCGTGAGGACAAACACTTATACACTCGCGATGCTTCGCGAAGGATTCCCGAAAATAAAGGACAGCTTATCTGTCATCCACTATGTAATACCCTATATAAAGGGTCGAGTAAGTTTGTTGTAAAGAGAGGTCTTTTTGAATTGTTAAGCAAGTCATTAGGAGAGAGAAAATTTAGAGTGATTGTAATTTCTTTAGCTCTGATATATCTTTCTTTGTAGACATTTCAAGAAAATAATCAATAAAATCTATATCAATTCATATTCAAATGGTTTAGTTGAGTAAAATCTTGTGAGGGGTGTAGTGTGGGATTTCCTGCAACTACATATGCGCTAGAAACAGAGAGAATTTGGACAAATTTAGAAGATCAACATCGTAATTCTGTGAAGATCAAGTTCTGTGAAGATCAAGTTCTGTGAAGATCAACATTGTAATTTGGACAAATTTGGAGTAGTAAGAGAAGAGTTTCATACAATTTATAACAAGTTGCAGAAATTAAAAATGGCTAGAAGAAGGAATACATCAGAACAACCAACGATTGTTAGAAGAAGCATGAGATTAGCTGGAGAAAGGAGAAATGAAATAGGTGAACCTTCAAGAGTAAACATAAGGGATAGAGAAGAAAGCCAAGTTCAACCACCAATTCAACTAGTAGCAAATAGAGTAATAGATTATGATAGGGTGAGTGTGCATACATGGAGATCAGATTCTGTGGAGGAAAGAGAAGAAGTGCAACAATTGATAAATAATGGACAAGAGGAGAGAAATCGGGAAGAGATGGGAGAAACAATTCGTGGAAATGAAGAAATCGACAATTAGAAGCGTTAAAACAAACAATACACGAAGAAAGGCGGTTAGAAGTCAAGAACGAGCAAATTTAACAAGGCGAGAACCATGAATTAAGAATGGAAAATAGGAGGTTGCAAAATAGAAGGTCAAGAAGTTATACTAGATCAAGATGAAGATCAGATGTGAGAAGAATGTTACCTGTAGAAAACGATAATGAAGAAAATTTGGAGAGAGAGCTGAATCTCGGCAAGGAGGTCGCGAGGAAGAGAAGTGGTAGGAGATCATCATATTCCACATCCCTAAGATCTGAGAATGGTCAAAACAACGAAATAAAGAAGATAGGCATCGTAAAGGGAAGAATCATCTAGTCAATGAAGAAGAAGGTAGAAGAGTACCGCATGGGAGAGAAACACGAAAGAAACAAAAGTAAATCGAAGATGACATTGAAAGACATTATATCGAACAAGCACGTCTAGCTTGCGAAAGGGAAAGATTAAGAGCAGAAATGGAAGAACGAGAGGTAGAAGAAGCAATATGACAATAGAGAAAGAAGGCGAGAAAAATCGCAGACAATGAAAGCATTAATGAGGAATATGAAAGAGTACAAAGGAGGACTGATAAACAACCAAGAAGAGAAAATAACAGATAATGGTGTGAGAATTCTTGAAAGAAGTGAAGAGGAAAGTCGCAGAGAAAGAAGAGAAGAGAATGATAAACCAGAAAATGTAAGTAGACATGAACGCAGGAGGAGAGAAGCAGAATTAAAAAGACCGATAAATTCGAATTCTGAGGCAAATGAACAGATCTTAAGAGAATTGGCAGAGATGAGAGGGATATTGAATAGCAGAAGAGAAGGAGGGAGAAGACAATTAGATGAAGCCATCGCGGAGGCCGCGAAAAACCCTTTTACATTAGAAGTGCAGCTAGGAGGAATACCTCCAAAGTGCAATTTACCGGCATTAACCAGCATTTTTGATGGAACAACTTTGTCTGTCAACACATCAAGGCTTATGTGAGATGTATGTTACAATGGGAAAACCATGATGATATATCAGCAAATACTTTGCGTCAAGTTTAACAGGAGAAGCATTGAAATGGTTTGAGGGTTTGCCAAGGAACACAATCACGTCATTCAACCACTTACAAGCTATATTTTTAGGGGCGTATATAAGTAAAAATTCTTCGCGACCTGGTATTGAAGATGTATTTGGGCTAAAGCAAAGAGTTGGCGAGAGTTTGAGACATTTGACTGTAAGGTGGAAGACAATGTGCAATGAAATGGTGGGATTGAATGAAAGATACCTCATCCTGTCATTCATAAATGCTATGTTCGCAACCAACTTGTTATATGTTCAAATTTTCAGAGTCAAGAATACAATCACAATGACTGAGTTGAGGAACTGCAAGAGGAATATATTGCTTTGGAAGAAAGACAAAATGAAATGGAATCATATCCGATTCTGGTACAAGCTCAAGTGTTGTGAATGCAAGTTTGTTACCTCAACTCATACACACAGTGGCGAGCACATCGCAAGGGCAACAAGAAAGAAATACAGATGATGTACAGCCAAAGTTAGTAGCAATGGGAAGCCGAGATCAGGAGGAATTTGAAAGAGAAAGGAACTACTACAACCGTGGTGGAAATAATAAAATCCAAAGGCTCGATCGCCCACGGAAACTTAAGGAGGTCAAAGGCAGAATTATCGTGGAGGGCCGCGAGGTCACAGAGTAGTATGGGAAGAAATTAAAATGCCACCATTGAATACTAGTGTGGAAAAAATATGGGAAGCAATACTTTTAATGGAAAACATACCTGCACCATGGAACATGGGAAGTGAACCACCACCAGGAGATAGAAGTCATGAATTTTGTTCATACCACCGTTTTCATGGACATTTAACAAATGATTGCAGAAACATAAAGAGAATCATCTTAAGGATGATTGACCAAGGAAAGCTGAATCATTTTTTAAAGAGTGGAGAGAAAGTTCAACAGTTACCACCACCACCAGAGATGCACAAATGGGGTCTCAAAGAAAGGGAAAGAAACATTTGTAATAGAAGTCGATGCTAAAGCTAAAAATTTGTTTTGTAACTCTATTGTTCATTCATACCGCAAATTGAAGATTTTCATGATAATGTACTCAGTAGGGTTTTTGCGAGGGATGCTGAAGATAAAGAAGTCATGAACATTGCGAATACATCGCAGTTAAAAGAGTGGCAGTTGGAGATTATTTCTTTCTCGGCAGAAGAAATTCCCAAAGGAAGAGAAATACACGATAGCCCATTGGTTGTAAAACTGGAAATTAATCCAAAACCTGTTGATGGCGAAGATGATGAAGCAGAAAATTGCTGGGCAATTAATAGAATACTAATTGATACCGGAAGCTCGGTAAACATCCTTTTCTACCATACTTACAAGACTATGGGGGGGAAAGGATGAAGAATTGATACCTTCAACATACAAAATTTATGGTTTCAATGGCACAGCGAACAAGCCTAAAGGAGAAGTTCATATGAGAATACCCTTACATGGATTATCTACTGATACTTTGTTCTGTGTGGTCGATGTGGAGTCCCCTTATAATGCATTGATCGGAAGGCCGTGGTTGCATGAAATCCTGGGTGTAGTGTCAACTTACCATCAGTGTATAAAATTCCCCCATCCTAGCGGTGTTGGAATTATAAAGGGAGATTGGATGGAAGGGCAAATATGTTATGGAGTTGATGTCGAAGGCTGCGAAGAGAGAGTGCAAAAAATGAAGGGATGGAAGAAGAATATAAAAGAGGAACAAAGAAAAGAAAGATTGATGGTAGATAACATAAATGTAAGGAGAGAAGATACATGGCAAGATGAAGATATGAAGATAGTTGAAGGTTATGATGGACTAGAACTACAAAGAGATTTTAATAATGCGAGAGGCAGAGGGAAGCAAGAGTAAAAGGTGTAAGAAGTGAATAGTTGCGAGAAGTAGCAGTTGAAGAAGAATGCATGGCAGTTGAAGTAGCAGTTGCAAGTGAATTACGCGAGAATCTCGCTATTGAGAATGTATGGCACTTTGATTGGAGAATTGAAATGAGATCATTAACAAATCAAAATTGTGCGTTAACTTCGCAAACAAAATAACAAGAGATTATCAAAAATGAATGATTGATTGAATTAACAAAAATGAATAAGTGAGTGAATGGGACGAACCTTTATGGCGTACACCTTAGTTCGCGAATGATACTTCGCAAGAGGCAAATGTAAGACCTAAAGTACGTCATATAAGGGGGTATCTCTTGACATGGCTCAGGGGGAAGGTTACACCGCTCCTGAAGCCTGAGTCATGGAAATTTGGGGCCCATGAAAGCCTATCCGAGAGAGATACCTTGGATTTCCAACTAATTATATAAGGTTATACCCTGGTTGGGCCCCGAGGGTCTCTTCAAGGAGTCGGTGTATGCTCAAGGCGCCGGGTACACGGTTGAGTCAAGAGTGCGGGGAGCATGGAACTTCCTTACCACTCTTGACAAGTCTTGGCACATGCTTTGCACTCGGCAGAAGAAAACTCCACTTAGGGTGCGCTCGTAACCATAAACCATATAGGTATAAGGGATAAAAGGTCACGAAAACAACTGGTTGTTGTTAAGACCGTATGGGAGGAGCTAGTCTTGTATGGCCGATGTACGCCTCCTTGAAGGGGCAACCGGGGAGAAGATAAGGGCGGCGCCTCCACTAGGGAGTGATAAGTGTCAAAAGACGCGAATGTCATGAGGTTTTATTTTCAAGCAAGAAATTTAGGCTTGTCATATTTGTGCAATGATCCTGAAGAGGCAAAAATACTAACATGAAGGTAAGGCGAGATCAATGGGTTTTTGCATGAAAATGTAAAAACGTCCTGCGATTTCGTCGCAAAGACGACAATGTCATGGGATTTCATGTTCGCAAGAATATTTAAGTCACGTCATATTGTCGCAAGTAAAATATCCTTGTAGAGGCAAAAATACTGCTAAATGATAATACAAGGTCAATGGGTCATTGCATGAAAATGTAAAGACGTCCTGCGACTTTGTCGCAATGAGGGGTGGCGAAATAAGACCTTTAACTAGGAAGGCAAAATAAGACCACACAAGAAATGTTAAGGCAAGATCAATAGATTTCTTCATTCGCGAAGATGTCTTGCGATCTTCTCACGATGATAACTTCAAAATAAATCTCTCATTTGCAAATAAATAACGAGAGGCAAGTATGGGAATGCGTGTGATGAAATTTTGTTATTTATCTTCATATGAAAGATTTATCTTTGAAGGAAGTGAGAAAATAAAGGATAAATTTACTGAGATGTTGAAAACAAAGGTTGAATTCATATTTAATAATCCAAGAAATTTACAAAGAAGGTTTATAGAAATAGAAGATTAAAAGATATATATATACTGAGACATTACAAGAAATAAAGAAGAAAAAGAAGTTATTTCTTGAGGATTCTTCTTCTTTATCAGATTCCTTGATTTCATCATTCTTCTCGCCGTGATTCTTCTTCTTCACTAGCTTCGCTATCGAAACGTCATAGAAAGGTATATCTTCGGGAATGTTAGCAAGAAGACAAGGGTATGAACTAAGAGGAATCTTGTGATCATTGCAAACTGTCTCAATAGTTTGATTGCGAAAGCGAACAACATTGTTGTTAAAGTTTGCTACTGTAGCCTGTAGTTGTTTCTTCAACATGGAATACTTGTTGTTGCGAAGAGAAAAGTCTTGTGCGAGTTGTTCTTTTTCAGACTCAAGTTCTTCTACTCTTGTTTGAAATCTCTTCTCGGATTCTGCAGAACATATGACAATGAATTAACAATTTAATAACAATATTATAGAAATAAAGAACATCGAAGTATAATAAACAACCTTCTCTGTCAGATAATATATCCTTAACCAAGGCAGTATGCTCGGCATGAAGACTAACATCAACACCTAAGTTATTCCCTGGCATTGTCTAGAACCTTCGCAGCCCAAGCGAATTCATCATCATTATTTATAACAAGAAGCGAACGAACTTGCTCTTCTCGTCAAGAAGTATGGCATTCTCGATGAAGGGATTCATCTCGTTCAATTTGTACTTCGAGAAGAGATTTTTGAAATTTTGCTAATGCCTGTGCACCTTTATTAGCAATGCGGTCTTTGTCATCTATGAGACTACTAATTGTCTTCCTTAAGGTTTTGATTTTCTTATGGGAATCACGATACATTTGTTTAAATCGGTTGGCTAAACCTAAACTAGATCTAT
Organism: Papaver armeniacum; assembly: GCA_023531295.1. Taxonomy (NCBI): domain Eukaryota; kingdom Viridiplantae; phylum Streptophyta; class Magnoliopsida; order Ranunculales; family Papaveraceae; genus Papaver; species Papaver armeniacum. The sequence continues at coordinate 80,871 of JAJJWW010013823.1, read as the reverse complement.
GTTCAATCTCCAAAAGACGATATTTGGTTTGAAGTTCATTTAAGGGAAGGGAATCAATTTTGTTTGATGAACTACTTAAGGATTCGTTGAGGTGAGTAAGAAGAACATTATTGTCCATAGGCTCGGGAAATGAATGGAGAAGAATGGCTTCTTCAGAGAGATTATATATGTCTGCGAGAATAATAAATCAGGCAAAAAAAAAAAAAGAAAAGCAAATGATAAAATGAAGATGATTTGAAGAGTAAGAATTCTGTACCATATAGTTGTTGATTTGCACTTTGAAGAGTAGATATTTTAGTCTTATGAGAAGCAGACTCGGTTTCCAATTTTTGAATTCTCTCATCTTTATTGCGAGATGACGCAACTTCAATTTCTAGTTCTCGGATCTTCTCTTTAAGTTGCAGATTTTTCTTTTCAAGGTTGTTGCGTCTTTTCTCAAGGTCTGAGGCAACAACAAAAGAAGCTCTCCCCAGTCAGAAAAGAAAGTAAAGAAATAGTTAAGATAAAGCTTAAAATCGAAGTCACAAAGAAAGAAAGGGATATGAACATACCAAAGCATTGAGAGCATTTAAGAGGCTAGGAGTCATTGTTCGGGAAACTCCGCGAAAAGACTCATTATCCTCTAACAGCGGAGCATCGCAGATTTTAGCGAGAGCTTCGCAAGTAGCGGATAGATTATCATCTCCCAAACCTTGCATAGAATCGGAGAAGACACTATATAATAGCGCCATAGCAGAAGTATCTGAATGATTCTCCCTAGCAGAAGAAGTACCAATCTCATTTTCATCTTCTGAGTTCTCGCTGGCTTGGGAATTAGAGTGTGAAGGAGATTGGAGTTTCCGTTTTTTAGAAGATGGGCCAGAGGATCTATTCTTGCGAGAAATGATTTTATTCTTGCCTTTGACATTTGCAGCTTCAATCTCTTCAATTTCAACCTTCGAACACGAATAAAGATAAGAAATAAAGGCAACAATATTGTTTAAAATAACAAAAGAAAGTGTTTCTTACTTCATCCGTGATCGATCGGAGTATCGCCAGGGTACTCGCCTTGGGATTTCTTTCATAACTTTTCTTCAGTTTATCAACCTGTAACTTTGCAAGTTCAGTAAATATAAGAAGAAGGGAATATTACAAAAGTAAAGCCTGAAATAAGAAATATACCTCTTTTGCATTCTCAGGCCATTTAAACTCCCAAGGATGATAGTTTGCGAGATTCGCGGGGAGTACGTGCGAACCTGCGATATAGGGTCCGTTTAAAACTAAAGGAACAACCCACCATTTCTCATCTTTTGAATGGCGAGGAGTACTATTGTTGCCTGAATGCCAGTCAATATCTTGCATGAGCAGTTTATCAGCATCAACATTATCTTTCTTCTTCAATCGAGCGCTAGCGAGATTTGTCATTTCTCATATTTATTACTTGCATAATTAGCGAAGAAGTTTTCCACAGATATTTCTCACAATTATCTCTAAATCTGCGAATTTAAGATCTTTGATATTATTAGGATATAAAGATCCTTTACCAGCGCCCGCGATTGGCGAATTCAAGCATTAAACGGATGCGGTCGCCACTCGATTGATAAACGGCTCATGAGAATTTTTCATGTGCAAGGATTTCATAGAATAATGGTACCTCGGGATCATACAGAGGAATGGGGAGTCCTGAGAGGAGTTGACCTAGCGAGACTATGATTTTATGATCATCACATTGATGATCAGAAAACAATTTTGTAGAAAGTATAGATGAAGATCCTTGATCAGAATGGTTGATAAAGTGAAACCCTTTTCCTCAGAATCTCTTTTGAACATCGGAAAAGAGGAGTGTATATACGACCAAGTGAAGCAATTGTTAGAAGTATGGGAATGAAGATCAAAAGAATGAGAGAGGTGTAGAAGGATTATGGTAGTAGGAGCGCAAATTGCGGAGGGAGAGAGAGAGTTAAAGAAAGTTTGCGAAGGAAAGTAAAAGAGAAGAAGAGGGGAATGAGGAAACTATTTATAGGGAGAAAGAACCTTCGGGAAAATAAATACATTTAATGAGAGATGGGACGTGAATGGTCAAAAATAAACGGTTGAAAGAGACGTGTCAAGAATAGAAGTGGAAGAGAAATAACTGTAATAAATCCTGTATAAAGGTACCAAATTGAAAGAAACAAAAATGAATGATCGCGACATAGAAGATGAACGATTGAGGCATTTCATAATGATAGTTCTCATGACATTCTCTTCTTCGCAGAGAAGACATGAGAAGAGGCAAGATGTAGGATCAGAATGTCGCGACATCAATATTTCGCGAGAATAATAAATGACAAGATTTCAAGGCGTCAGCATGGAAGTAAAATAAATGACGCATTAGATGACGACAAAATTTAACATGAGAAAAGTGTGAAGACTTGGCGATATTTAGGAGTATCGCGAGGACAAACACTTATACACTCGCGATGCTTCGCGAAGGATTCCCTGAAAATAAAGGACAACTTAGTTTGTCATCCACTATGTAATACCCTATATAAAGGGTCGAAAGTAAGTCTGTTGTAAAGAGAGGTCTTTTTGAATTGTTAAGCAAGTCATTAGGAGAGAGAAAATTTAGAGTGATTGTAGTTTCTTTAGCTCGATCTATCTTTCTTTGTAGACATTTCAAGAAAATAATCAATAAAATTTATATCAATTCATATTCAAATGGTTTAGTTGAGTAAAATCTAGTGAGGGGTGTAGTGTGGGATTTCCGCAACTACATCCTTCTAACTTCTTCTTCAATATGTCTGCGATTGTTTTATTTGTCGCTCGCTCGCCATTAGCCTGCGGTATAGAGGAGTTGATTTCCCACATCGTATCTCAAATGCATTAAAAGAATTCTATATTTTGTCCTTCAAACTGCTTCCCATTGTCGATACCAACTGTCTTTGGAATCCCAAATCGCATATAATGTTCTCAAATATGAAAGTAAAAACATCCTTATCGCAATGTGTTGTACCGCTTTCACCTCTGCCCATTTTGTGAAATAATCGGTGGCGACAATTAGATATCTTCTCTCCCTCTGCTCCCGGTAGAAATGGTCCCACAATATCTAAGCCCCATTTTCCAAAAGGCCACACACTTGTTGAAGAATTCAATTGCGCTCCCTGCATGTATCTTCTTCCCATGTCTTTGGCAATCTTCGCAACTCCTTGATATTTGTTTCGCGTCCTCATGCATATACGGCCAAGTAATAGCCCCGCATTTTTGCTTTATATGCTAAAGATCTTCCACCACTATGATTACCAGATCCCCGCTATGCAACATCTTCAATATGGTTTCTCCTTCATTCCTTGTTACACATCTGAATGAAGGTCCATTAAAAGATCATCGGTATAGTACTCCATCTCTTAACTCATAATTTGTTGCCCGACTTTTTAATTTGTGTGCCTTTAATATATTTCTTGGTGTTTCCCCTTTTGTCAAGTATGCATGAAGTTCTGTTCTCCAATCCTCTTCGCAGCGTTTGTATTCCATCTTCTATTATCATTACATCTCGTTTCTTGTTCTTCTTCTTTATTAATTGACGGTGCTAAAAGTGTTTGTATCTTTATATCTCTCGTAGTCGATCTGTCATCATACTTGATATAAAGGCGAAAGCATCTGCGAGTCTATTGTTTCTCCTTGATATATGTCTCCATGTTATTTTGGATTCGCACCGACAGCTCGTCAACAAGTTTCTTGTACTTTTGCAGAGATAGTTCATTCGTAATATATTCCTCTTTTATTTGGCAAATAGCCAATTGCGAATCACTGGTAATCCTTACATTTTCCAATTTCATCTCTATTGCGAATCGCAAAGCATGTATTATAGCTTCATATTCTGTTTCATTATTGGTTGACGCAAACTCTAATCAAGGAAAAAGCCATTTTATTACCTTCGGCGATATCACAACAATTCCAATCCGTTACCTTCTCCATTAGATGACCCATCTACTAATATTTCCCATCTATTCGGCTCGATTAACAAGTCTTTTGGATCTCCATGTTCTTCGCCTACGTCCATTATTTCTTCCACTGTTCATCCTCTTCTAAAGGAAATTCTCGCTAGAAAGTCCGCGACCACTTGTGACTTTTGCGAAGACAATATTTCGTATTTGAGTTTGCAATGACTTATTTGGGCATTCCATCTCTCAACTCTCCCAGATCTTTTTGAATTTTTCATTACTCGATTCGATTGGTACTTTCGTCACCACCTTAACAACGTGCGCTTGAAAGTATATCGAAGTTTAAATGTTGCGTAAACTAATGCCAAGATTAGTTTTTCAATTTTTGAATAATTCCTTTCTGCAAATTGAAAGTTTTGGCCGATGTAGTAGATTGGTTTTTCTACCCTCGTCCACTCGCAGCAATCACGCACTTAATGCATGCGAAGTCGTCGCAAGATAGATTAATAATTCTTCTCCCAGTTCTCGCTTTTGTAAAATTGATATATCCATTAAATGTTCCTTTACTCCTTGAAGGCTTCCTCACACTCGTCTTGTCCATCTAAACTTTGATCCCTTTTTGAGAATGTTGAAAAAGTGTTTGCATTTATCGATGATCGCGAGATAAACCTCCCTAGCGAAGCTAGTAACCCATTTAACTTCTCGAACATCTTTTACTCGTCGCATGTGTTGGCATATCGTGAACTCGCTTTGTACTTTCTCCTGTCGACTTGGATTCCCTCTTTTGATACGATGTAACCTAAAAATTTTCCCATGCAACTCCAAAGGTGCATTTTTCGGATTTACTTTGATGTTGAAATGTCTCATTTGTTCAAAAATTTCTTTCAGATCCTTTATGTGGTCTTTTGCTTTCTTACTTTTGATTAACATATCATCTACATACACCTCTAGCGTTTTGTGTATCCATCTCGCAACACCTTTTCTACCATTCTTTGATATGTTGCTCCCGATTTCGCAAAACCAAACGGCATTTTTGTATAACAGTATAATCCTCTTGGAGCGAAGAAAGCAAGTATGTTCTTGATCTTCTTCGGGGTGAGAGGAATTTTATTGTACCCTTTATATCCATCAAGAGATGATATCCTTTCGTTTCCTAGCTGCTTTGCTTCAACCAATTGCGGAATATCTGTAACTGGAAGTTATCTTTGGGACAAGCTTTGTTTAGATCGGTAAAATCTATACAAATTCTTATCCCTTTATTCTTTTTTGGGACTATAACCATATTTGCTATCCATTCGGGATATTTTTCTTGTCTAATGATTCCTGCATCTAGCATTTTCTGCAACTCTTCTTCTATTTGAGGGTGATATGCTGTTGCGATCTTCCTAATTCTTTGTTTGAATGGTCTTATATTTTTGTCAATTTCCAATTTATGACAAGCCACAGATGGGTCTATACCAGGCATTTCATCCATATCCCACGCGAAAATATCTTTATAGTCTCGCAGCAAATCAATAGTTCTTCTTTCTTCATCTTCTTCCATCTTAGTTCCAATTTTTAATATCCTGGGTTCCTCTTCGCCCAACATTCACTTGTTTTGTTTGTTCTGCCACGATATAGCTAGCTTTCAGTTCTCCCATAGGGGTTGGTCCTTTCATTTCCTTATTCTGCGAGATTTCGCCAGGTATTCCTTTTCCTTCTTTTGCTCTTATCATGTAAATTCTAAATTCTTCTTCTTTTCTAGCTGCTTTTACCATTTTCTTGCGATCTCTTCGCTTCTTCGCTCGTTCTTCATAATGCTTTACTTCGTCTTGATGATATATTCTCCCTTTATCAATATCTCCTCTGATTTCACCAATTCCAGTTGGCATGGGAAACTTGATACACTGATGAAGTGTTGACGCTCTGACCTTGATTGCATGTACCCATGACCTTCCTAACAACACATTGTATGGCGATTCCATATCCACTACACTCAATGTCACCTTTGTTTCAATTTCTCCAAGCAGAATCCATAATTTCACTTCTCTCCTTTGGGTTTCGTTATAGATTTACCAAAGCCATGGATATAATACGCTGGGGAAATCATTTCTTCATCTTTATATCCTAATTTTTTGTAAGTATGGTAAAACATGATGCTCACTAAACTTCCTGTATCCACCAAAGTTATATTTACAGCCCATTCTTCCGCCGCTTTGGCCGGTTCTCCTCCGTTTTTATGCGTGCATTTATTGTGATCACCAATGGGGATGTATGGCTCAAACACTCTTTAGGTATCTCCGCTGCTGTGAATGTTATTTTTTGCTTTTCCCAATCTTTTAAAGACGATATCTTCTCCTTATCTATAATCTTCTTCCCTTCAAAATCTCGTTTATGTATTCTTCCTATAATGTTTTCATGAAATTCATTAATCCTTGCTTTTATAATTGTATAGTACTCCTGTATTTTCATTGTGTACTCCTTGCTTTTTAACTTCTCTATTTCATCATCGATCTAACATCTTTCTCTCTCATTTTCTTGATTCGAATAATTTTAGCTGCAATCTTTTATGATCATCCCTGTTTCTAGCGCATATGTAATTGCAGGAAATCCCACAATACACCCCTCACAAGAATTTACTTTACTAATCCATTTGAAGATGAGTAATATTATATTTTTATTGATTATCTTCTTGAAATGTTTACACGAACAGAGCTAAAGAAATTACAATCACTCTTAACTTTCTCTTTCCTAATGACTTGCTTAACAATTCAAAAAGAACTCTCCCACAACAGACTAACTCAACCCTTTATATAGGGTAATACATTAAAGGATGACAAAAAATTTTTTATTTTTTAATAACTCGCGAAGTGTCGCGAGTGTTATAAACATTTTTCCTTTAAGTGATCCTAAATCTCGCAAGTCTTCACACTTTTCTCACGTTAAAGCTTTCGTCATTTATTGCGTCATTTATATTTCTTCCTTGCGACGCCTTCGCAATGCAGTCGTTTATTAATCTCGTGAAGTATTGATGTCGCGATATTCTGCTCCTACAAAATGCATCGTATCCGTGTCAAATCAGCTTTCCAAGGAGAGTTACATTATTTATTTATTTTTGTACCTCATCGTTAGAATCTATAAAAACATTATACCCTATTTAAATTTAAGAACGAGTCAAACCTTGTTTTATGTTTTCCGTAACATTGGTTACGCCTCAAACAAAAAATTGGTGTAATCACCCGATGTGTACACATCAGAAAATTCAATATGTGGACATCCGGAGCATACATAGTGGAATATTCCTTTAATGCAAAAACAAATACAAAATAAACATGAAAGACAAAACATGACTTACCTTTAACCTTTTATTTACAAGATGCGCCTAAAGAGTGGAAGCCATAACGCCGCAACCAACTTTCGGTCATTATGAACTTATATATACTTATTTGTACTTATTTAAAGGGTTTGAAAACGGTTACCACATGCCCGGCAACAACAAATACAAAATAAACATAAAAGAAAAAACATGACTTACCTTTAATCTAATCTATTATTTTATTTACAAGATGAGTTGTAGCGTGCTAACAAGGGTATACCTCTTACTCGCTTTTCACAAAAATGCAACGTATTCGTGTCAAATCGACTTTCCAAAGGCGAGTTACATTATTTATTTATTTTTGTACCTCATCGTTAGAATCTATAAAAACATTATACCCTATTTAAATTTAAGAACGAGTCAAACCTTGTTTTATGTTTTCCGTAACATTGGTTACGCCTCAAACAAAAAATTGGTGTAATCACCCGATATGTACACATCAGAAAATTCAATATGTGGACATCCGGAGCATACATAGTGGAATATTCCTTTTAATGCAAAAACAAATACAAAATAAACATGAAAGACAAAACATGACTTACCTTTAACCTTTTATTTACAAGATGCGCCTCTAAAGAGTGGAAGTCACAATGCCGCGACCAACTTTCGGTCATTATGAACTTATATATACTTATTTGTACTGTCGAAAGGGTTCGAAAACGGTTACCACCTGCCCTGCAAAAACAAATACAAAATAAACATGAAAGACAAATCATTACTTACCTTTAATCTAATCTAGTATTTTATTTACAAGATGAGTCGTAGCGTGCTAACAAGGGTATACCTCTTACTCGCTTTACACCAAAAATACAACGTATCCGTGTCAAATCAGCTTTCCAAGGAGAATTACATTATTTATTTATTTTTGTACCTCATCGTTAGAATCTATGAAAACATTATACCTTATTTAAATTTCAGAACGAGTCAAACCGTGTGTTATGTTTTCCGTAACATTGGTTACGCCTCAAACAAAAAATTGTTGTAATCACCCGATGTGTACACATCAGAAAATTCAATATGTGGACATCCGGAGCATACATAGTGGAATATTCCTTTTAATGCAAAAACAAATACAAAATAAACATGAAAGACAAAACATGACTTACCTTTAACCTTTTATTTACAAGATGCGCCTCTAAGAGTGGAAGCCACAATGCCGCAACCAACTTTCGGTCATTATGAACTTATATATACTTATTTGTACTGTCTAAAGGGTTTTAAAACGGTTACCACCTGCCCTGCAAAAAAAATACAAAATAAACATAAAATAAAAAACATGACTTACCTTTAATCTAATCTAGTATTTTATTTACAAGATGATTCGTAGCGTGCTAACAAGGGTATACCTCCTACTCGCTTTTCACAGAAAATACATCGTATCTGTGTCAAATCAGCTTTCCAAGGCGAGTTGCATTATTTATTTATTTTTGTACCTCATCGTGAGAATCTATGAAAACATTATACCCTATTTAAATTTCGTAACGAGTCAAACCGTGTTTTATGTTTTCCGTAACATTGGTTACGCCTCAAACAAAAAATTGGTGTAATCACCCGATGTGTACACATCAAAATATTCAATATGTGGACATCTGAAGCATACATAGTGGAATATTCCTTTTAATGCAAAAACAAATACAAAATAAACATGAAAGACAAAACATGACTTACCTTTAACCTTTTATTTACAAGATGCGCCTCTAAAGAGTGGAAGCCACAATGCCGCGACCAACTTTCGGTCATTATGAACTTATATATACTTATTTGTAATGTCTAAAGGGTTTGAAAACGGTTACCACCTGCCCTGCAAAAAAAAAAATACAAAATAAACATGAAAGAAAAAACATGACTTACCTTTAATCTAATCTAGTATTTTATTTACAAGATGAGTCGTAGCGTGCTAACAAGGGTATACCTCCTACTGCCACCAAAAATGCAACTTATCTCGTGTCAAATCAGCTTTCCAAGGCGAGTTACATTATTTCTTTATTTTTGTACCTCATCGTTAGAATCTATGAAAACATTATACCCTATTTAAATTTTAACGAGTCAAACCGTGTTTTATGTTTTCCGTAACATTGGTTACGCCTCAAACAAAAAATTGGTGTAATCACCCGATGTGTACACATCAGAAAATTCAATATGTGGACATCCGGAGCATACATAGTGGAATATTCCTTTTAATGCAAAAACAAATACAAAATAAACATGAAAGACAAAACATGACTTACCTTTAACCTTTTATTTACAAGATGCGCCTCTAAAGAGTGGAAGCCACAATGCCGCGACCAACTTTCGGTCATTATGAACTTATATATACTTATTTGTACTGTCTAAAGGGTTTTAAAACGGTTACCACCTGCCCTGCAAAAACAAATACAAAATAAACATGAAAGAAAAAAACATGACTTACCTTTAATCTAATCTAGTATTTTATTTACAAGATGAGTCGTAGCGTGCTAACAAGGGTATACCTCCTACTCGCTTTTCACCAAAAATGCAACTTATCTGTGTCAAATCAGCTTTCCAAGGAGAGTTACATTATTTATTTATTTTTGTACCTCATTGTTAGAATATATGAAAATATTATACCCTATTTAAATTTCGAACGAGTCAAACCGTGTTTTATGTTTTCCGTAACATCGGTTACGCCTCAAACAAAAAATTGGTGCAATCACTGATGTGTACACATCAGAAAATTCAATATGTGGACATCCTGAGCATACATAGTGGAATATTCTTTTTAATGCAAAAACAAATGCAAAATAAACATGAAAGACAAAACATGACTTACCTTTAACCTTTTATTTACAAGATGCGCCTCTTAAGAGTGGAAGCCACAACGCCGCAACCAACCTTCGGTCATTATGAACTTATATATACTTATTTGTACTCGTCTAAAGGGTTTTAAAACTATACCACCTGCCCCGCAAAAAAAATACAAAATAAACATGAAATAAAAAACATGACTTACCTTTAATCTAATCTAGTATTTTATTTACAAGATGAGTCGTAGCGTGCTAACAAGGGTATACCTCCTACTCGCTTTTCACAGAAAATACAACGTATCTGTGTCAAATCAGCTTTCCAAGGCGAGTTGCATTATTTATTTATTTTTTTACCTCATCGTGAGAATCTATGAAAACATTATACCCTATTTAAATTTCAGAACGAGTCAAACCGTGTTTTATATTTTCCGTAACATTGGTTACGCCTCAAACAAAAAATTGGTGTAATCACCTGATGTGTACACATCAAAAATTCATTATGTGGACATCTGAAGCATACATAGTGGAATATTCCTTTTAATGCAAAAACAAATAAAAAATAAACATGAAAGACAAAACATCACTTACCTTTAACCTTTTATTTACAAGATACGCCTCTAAAGAGTGGAAGCCACAACGCCGCAACCAACTTTCGGTCATTATGAACTTATATATACTTATTTGTACTTGTCTAAAGGGTTTGAAAACTACCACCTGCCCCCGCAAAAACAAATACAAAATAAACATGAAAGAAAAACATGACTTACCTTTAATCTAATCTAGTATTTTATTTACAAGATGAGTCGTAGCGTGATAACAAGGGTATACCTCCTACTCGCTTTCACCAAAATGCAACTTATCTCGTAATCAAATCGCCTTTCCAAGGCGAGTTATATTATTTATTTATTTATTTATGTACCTCATCGTTAGAATCTATGACTACATTATACCCTATTTAAATTTAAGAACGAGTCAGACCGTGTTTTATGTTTTCCGTAACATTGGTTACGCCTCAAACAAAAAATTGGTGTAATCACCCGATGTGTACACATCAGAAAATTCAATATGTGGACATCCAGAGCATACATAGTGGAATATTCCTTTTAATGCAAAAACAAATAAAAAATAAACATGAAAGACAAAACATGACTTACCTTTAACCTTTTATTTACAAGATGCGCCTCTAAAGAGTGGAAGCCACAACGCCGCAACCAACTTTCGGTCATTATGAACTTATATATACTTATTTGTACTTTGCTTAAAGGGTTTGAAAACTAAGTTTACCGCCCCGCAAAAAACAAATACAAAATAAACATGAAAGAAAAACATGACTTACCTTTAATCTAATCTAGTATTTTATTTACAAGATGAGTCGTAGCGTATAACAAGGGTATACCTCCTACTCGCTTTTCACCAAAAATGCAACTTATCCGTGTCAAATCAAATTTTCCAAGGCGAGTTACATTATTTATTTATTTTTGTACCTCATTGTTAGAATATATGAAAATATTATACCCTATTTAAATTTCGTAACGAGTCAAACCGTGTTTTATGTTTTCCGTAACATTGGTTACGCCAAACAAAAATTGGTGTAATCACCATGTGTACACATCGAAAAAATTCAATATGTGGACATCCGGAGCATACATAGTGGAATATTCTTTTTAATGCAAAAACAAATGCAAAGTAAACATGAAAGACAAAACATCACTTACATTTAACCTTTTATTTACAAGATGCACCTCTAAAGAGTGGAAGCCACAACGCCGCAACCAACTTTCGGTCATTATGAACTTATATATACTTATTTGTACTGTCTAAAGGGTTTGAAAACGGTTACCACCTGCCCTGCAAAAACAAATACAAAATAAACATGAAAGAAAAAACATGACTTACCTTTAATCTAATCTAGTATTTTATTTACAAGATGAGTCGTAGCGTGCTAACAAGGGTATACCTCCTACTCGCTTTTCACCAAAAATGCAACTTATCCGTGTCAAATCGAACTTTCCAAGGCGAGTTACATTATTTATTTATTTTTGTACCTCATCTTTAGAATATATGAAAATATTATACCCTATTTAAATTTCGGTGAACGAGTCAAACGGTGTTTTATGTTTTCCGCAACATTGGTTACGCCTCAAACAAAAATTGGTGTAATCACCCGATGTGTACACATCGAAAATTCAATATGTGGACATCCTGAGCATACATAGTGGAATATTCTTTTTAATGCAAAAACAAATGCAAAATAAACATGAAAGACAAAACATGACTTACTTTAACCTTTTATTTACAAGATGCACCTCTAAAGAGTGAAAGCCAAAACGCTGCAACCAACATTCGGTCATTATGAACTTATATATACTTATTTGTACTGTCTAAAGGGTTAGAAAACGGTTACCACATGCCCTGCAAAACAAATACAAAATAAACATGAAAGAAAAAACATGACTTACCTTTAATCTAATCTAGTATTTTATTTACAAGATGAGTCGTAGCGTGCTAACAAGTGTATACCTCCTACTCGCTTTTCACCAAAAATTCAACGTATCTGTGTCAAATCAGCTTTCCAAAGCGAGTTACATTATTTCTTTATTTTTGTACCTCATCGTTAGAATCTATGAAAACATTATACCCTATTTAAATTTCAGAACGAGTCAAACCGTGTTTTATGTTTTCCGTAACATTGGTTACGCTCAAACAAAAATTGGTGTAATCACCCGATGTGTACACATCGGAAAATTCAATATGTGGACATCCTGAGCATACATAGTGGAATATTCCTTTTAATGCAAAAACAAATACAAAATAAACATGAAAGACAAAACATGACTTACCTTTAACCTTTTATTTACAAGATGCGCCTAAAGAGTGGAAGCCACAATGCCGCGACCAACTTTCGGTCATTATGAACTTATATATACTTATTTGTACTTTATCTAAAGGGTTTTAAAACTTTACCACCGCCCCCGCAAAAACAAATAGAAAATAAACATGAAAGAAAAACATGACTTACCTTTAATCTAATCTAGTATTTTATTTACAAGATGAGTCGTAGCGTACAACAAGGGTATACCTCCTACTGCCACCACCAAAAATGCAACTTATCTCGTGTCAAATCACTTTCCAAGGAGAGTTACATTATTTATTTATTTTTGTACCTCATTGTTAGAATATATGAAAATATTATACCCTATTTAAATTTCAGAACGAGTCAAACCGTGTTTTATGTTTTCCGTAACATTGGTTACGCCTCAAACAAAAAATTGGTGCAATCACCTGATGTGTACACATCAGAAAATTCAATATGTGGACATCCGGAGCATACATAGTGGAATATTCTTTTTAATGCAAAAACAAATGCAAAATAAACATGAAAGACAAAACATGACTTACCTTTAACTTTTTATTTACAAGATGCGCCTCTTAAGAGTGGAAGCCACAACGCCGCAACCAACTTTCGGTCATTATGAACTTATATATACTTATTTGTACTGGTCTAAAGGGTTTTAAAACGGTTACCACCTGCCCTGCAAAAAAAATACAAAATAAACATGAAATAAAAAACATGACTTACCTTTAATCTAATCTAGTATTTTATTTACAAGATGAGTCGTAGCGTGCTAACAAGGGTATACCTCCTACTCGCTTTTCACAGAAAATACAACGTATCTGTGTCAAATCAGCTTTCCAAGGCGAGTTGCATTATTTATTTATTTTTGTACCTCATCGTGAGAATCTATGAAAACATTATACCCTATTTAAATTTCAGAACGAGTCAAACCGTGTTTTATGTTTTCCGTAACATTGGTTACGCCTCAAACAAAAAATTGGTGTAATCACCCGATGTGTACACATCATAAAATTCAATATGTGGACATCTGAAGCATACATAGTGGAATATTCCTTTTAATGCAAAAACAAATAAAAATAAACATGAAAGACAAAACATCACTTACCTTTAACCTTTATTTACAAGATGCGCCTCTAAAGAGTGGAAGCCACAACGCCGCCACCAACTTTCGGTCATTATGAACTTATATATACTTATTTGTACTTTGCCTAAAGGGTTTGAAAACGGTTACCACCTGCCGCAAAAACAAATAAAAAATAAACATGAAAGAAAAAACATGACTTACCTTTAATCTAATCTAGTATTTTATTTACAAGATGAGTCGTAGCGTGATAACAAGGGTATACCTCCTACTCGCTTTTCACCAAAAATGCAACTTATCTGTGTCAAATCAGCTTTCCAAGGCGAGTTATATTATTTATTTATTTATTTATGTACCTCATCGTTAGAATCTATGACTACATTATACCCTATTTAAATTTAAGAACGAGTCGATCCGTGTTTTATGTTTTCCGTAACATTGGTTACGCCTCAAACAAAAAATTGGTGTAATCACCCGATGTGTACACATCGTAAAAATTCAATATGTGGACATCCGTAGCATACATAGTGGAATATTCCTTTTAATGCAAAAATAAATAAAAAATAAACATGAAAGACAAAACATGACTTACCTTTAACCTTTTATTTACAAGATGCGCCTCTAAAGAGTGGAAGCCACAACGCCGCAACCAACTTTCGGTCATTATGAACTTATATATACTTATTTGTACTGTTCTAAAGGGTTTGAAAACGGGTTACCACCGCCCCTGCAAAAACAAATACAAAATAAATATGAAAGAAAAAACATGACTTACCTTTAATCTAATCTAGTATTTTATTTACAAGATTAGTCGTAGCGTGCTAACAAGGGTATACCTCCTACTCGCTTTTCACCAAAAATGCAACTTATATGTGTCAAATCAGCTTTCCAAGGCGAGTTACATTATTTATTTATTTTTGTACCTCATTGTTAGAATATATGAAAATATTATACCCTATTTAAATTTCGTAACGAGTCAAACCGTGTTTTATGTTTTCCGTAACATTGGTTACGCCTCAAACAAAAAATTGGTGTAATCACCGATGTGTACACATCGAAAAATTCAATATGTGGACATCCTGAGCATACATAGTGGAGTATTCCTTTTAATGCAAAAACAAATACAAAATAAACATGAAAGATAAAACATGACTTACCTTTAACCTTTTATTTACAAGATGCGCCTCTAAAGAGTGGAAGCCACAATGCCGCGACCAACTTTCGGTCATTATGAACTTATATATACTTATTTGTACTGTCTAAAGGGTTTTAAAACGGTTACCACCTGCCCTGCAAAAACAAATACAAAATAAACATGAAAGACAAATCACGACTGACCTTTAATCTTTTCTAGTATTTTATTTACAAGATGAGTCATAGTGTGCTAACAAGGGTATACATCCTACTCGCTTTTCACAGAAAATGCACCTTATCTGTGTCAAATCAATTTCCCAAGGCGAGTTACATTATTTATTTATTTATGTACCTCATCGTTAGAATCTATGACTACATTATACCCTATTTAAATTTAAGAACGAGTCAGACCGTGTTTTATGTTTTCCGTAACATTGGTTACGCCTCAAACAAAAAATTGTTGTAATCACCCGATGTGTACACATCAGAAAATTCAATATGTGGACATCCGGAGCATACATAGTGGAATATTCCTTTTAATGCAAAAACAAATACAAAATAAACATGAAAGACAAAACATGACTTACCTTTAACCTTTTATTTACAAGATGTGCCTCTTAAGAGTGGAAGCCACAACGCCGCAACCAACTTTCGGTCATTATGAACTTATATATACTTATTTGTACTGTCTAAAGGGTTTTAAAACGATTACCACCTGCCCTGCAAAAAAAATACAAAATAAACATGAAATAAAAAACATGACTTACCTTTAATCTAATCTAGTATTTTATTTACAAGATGAGTCGTAACGTGCTAACAAGGGTATACCTCCTACTCGCTTTTCACAGAAAATACAACGTATCTGTGTCAAATCAGCTTTCCAAGGCGAGTTGCATTATTTATTTATTTTTGTACCTCATCGTGAGAATCTATGAAAACATTATACCCTATTTAAATTTCAGAACGAGTCAAACCGTGTTTTATGTTTTCCGTAACATTGGTTACGCCTCAAACAAAAAATTGGTGTAATCACCCGATGTGTACACATCAAAAAATTCAATATGTGGACATCTGAAGCATACACAGTGGAATATTCCTTTTAATGCAAAAACCAATAAAAAATAAACATGAAAGACAAAACATGACTTACCTTTAACCTTTTATTTACAAGATGCGCCTCTAAAGAGTGGAAGCCACAACGCCGCAACCAACTTTCGGTCATTATGAACTAATATATACTTATTTGTACTGTCTAAAGGGTTTGAAAACGGTTACCACCTGCCCTGTAAAAACAAATAAAAAATAAACATGAAAGAAAAAACATGACTTACCTTTAATCTAATCTAGTATTTTATTTACAAGATGAGTCGTAGCGTGATAACAAGGGTATACCTCCTACTCGCCACCAAAAATGCAACTTATCCGTGTCAAATCAGCTTTCCAAGGCGAGTTATATTATTTATTTATTTATTTATGTACCTCATCGTTAGAATCTATGACTACATTATACCCTATTTAAATTTAAGAACGAGTCAGACCGTGTTTTATGTTTTCTGTAACATTGGTTACGCCTCAAACAAAAAATTGTTGTAATCACCCGATGTGTACACATCAGAAAATTCAATATGTGGACATCCGGAGCATACATAGTGGAATATTCCTTTTAATGCAAAAACAAATACAAAATAAACATGAAAGACAAAACATGACTTACCTTTAACCTTTTATTTACAAGATGTGCCTCTTAAGAGTGGAAGCCACAACGCCGCAACCAACTTTCGGTCATTATGAACTTATATATACTTATTTGTACTTTCTAAAAGGGTTTTAAAACGATTACCACCTACCCGCAAAAAAAATACAAAATAAACATGAAATAAAAAACATGACTTACCTTTAATCTAATCTAGTATTTTATTTACAAGATGAGTCGTAACGTGCTAACAAGGGTATACCTCCTACTCGCTTTTCACGGAAAATACAACGTATCCGTGTCAAATCGCCTCCAAGGCGAGTTGCATTATTTATTTATTTTTGTACCTCATCGTGAGAATCTATGAAAACATTATACCCTATTTAAATTTCAGAACGAGTCAAACCGTGTTTTATGTTTTCCGTAACATTGGTTACGCCTCAAACAAAAAATTGGTGTAATCACCCGATGTGTACACATCAAAAAATTCAATATGTGGACATCTCAAGCATACACAAATGGAATATTCCTTTTAATGCAAAAACCAATAAAAAATAAACATGAAAGACAAAACATGACTTACCTTTAACCTTTTATTTACAAGATGCGCCTCTAAAGAGTGGAAGCCACAACGCCGCAACCAACTTTCTGTCATTATGAACTAATATATACTTATTTGTACTTTGTCTAAAGGGTTTGAAAACTTACCACACTGCCTTAAAAAAACAAATAAAAAATAAACATGAAAGAAAAAAACATGACTTACCTTTAATCTAATCTAGTATTTTATTTACAAGATGAGTCGTAGCGTGATAACAAGGGTATACCTCCTACTCAAGCCACCAAAAATGCAACTTATCTGTGTCAAATCGGCTTTCCAAGGCGAGTTATATTATTTATTTATTTATTTATGTACCTCATCGTTAGAATCTATGACTACATTATACCCTATTTAAATTTAAGAACGAAGTCGGACCGTGTTTTATGTTTTCGTAACATTGGTTACGCCTCAAACAAAAAATTGGTGTAATCACCCGATGTGTACACATCGAAAAATTCAATATGTGGACATCCGGAGCATACATAGTGGAATATTCCTTTTAATGCAAAAACCAATAAAAAATAAACATGAAAGACAAAACATGACTTACCTTTAACCTTTTATTTACAAGATGCGCCTCTAAAGAGTGGAAGCCACAACGCCGCAACCAACTTTCTGGTCATTATGAACTTATATATACTTATTTGTACTTGTCTAAAGGGTTTGAAAACGGTTACCACACCTGCAAAAACAAATACAAAATAAACATGAAAGAAAAAACATGACTTACCTTTAATCTAATCTAGTATTTTATTTACAAGATGAGTCGTAGCGTGCTAACAAGGGTATACCTCCTACTCGCTTTTCACCAAAAATGCAACTTATCTGTGTCAAATCAGCTTTCCAAGGCGAGTTACATTATTTATTTATTTTTGTACCTCATTGTTAGAATATATGAAAATATTATACCCTATTTAAATTTCAGGACGAGTCAAACCGTGTTTTATGTTTTCCGTAACATTGGTTACGCCTCAAACAAAAAATTGGTAAATCACCTGATGTGTACACATCAGAAAATTCAATATGGACATCCGAGCATACATAGTGGAGTATTCCTTTTAATGCAAAAACAAATACAAAATAAACATGAAAGATAAAACATGACTTACCTTAACCTTTATTTACAAGATGCGCCTCTAAAGAGTGGAAGCCACAATGCCGCGACCAACTTTCGGTCATTATGAACTTATATATACTTATTTGTACTGTCTAAAAGGGTTTTAAAACGGTTACCACCGCCCCGCAAAAACAAATACAAAATAAACATGAAAGACAAATCACGACTGACCTTTAATCTTTTCTAGTATTTTATTTACAAGATGAGTCATAGTGTGCTAACAAGGGTATACATCCTACTCGCTTTTCACAGAAAATGCACCTTATCTGTGACAAATCAATTTCCCAAGGCGAGTTACATTATTTATTTATTTATGTACCTCATCGTTAGAATCTATGACTACATTATACCCTATTCAAATTTAAGAACGAGTCGAGACCGTGTTTTATGTTTTCCGTAACATTGGTTACGCCTCAAACAAAAATTGTTGTAATCACCCGATGTGTACACATCGTAAAATTCAATATGTGGACATCCTGAGCATACATAGTGGAATATTCCTTTTAATGCAAAAACAAATACAAAATAAACATGAAAGACAAAACATGACTTACCTTTAACCTTTTATTTACAAGATGTGCCTCTTAAGAGTGGAAGCCACAACGCCGCAACCAACTTTCGGTCATTATGAACTTATATATACTTATTTGTACTTGTCTAAAGGGTTTTAAAACGATTACCACCTGCCCTGCAAAAAATACAAAATAAACATGAAATAAAAAACATGACTTACCTTTAATCTAATCTAGTATTTTATTTACAAGATGAGTCGTAACGTGCTAACAAGGGTATACCTCCTACTCGCTCACGTAAAATACAACGTATCTGTGTCAAATCAGCTTTCCAAGGCGAGTTGCATTATTTATTTATTTTTGTACCTCATCGTGAGAATCTATGAAAACATTATACCCTATTTAAATTTCGAACGAGTCAAACCGTGTTTTATGTTTTCCGTAACATTGGTTACGCCTCAAACAAAAAATTGGTGTAATCACCCGATGTGTACACATCAAAAAATTCAATATGTGGACATCTCAAGCATACACAAAGTGGAATATTCCTTTTAATGCAAAAACCAATAAAAAATAAACATGAAAGACAAAACATGACTTACCTTTAACCTTTATTTACAAGATGCGCCTCTAAAGAGTGGAAGCCACAACGCCGCAACCAACTTTCTGGTCATTATGAACTTATATATACTTATTTGTACTTTGTCTAAAGGGTTTGAAAACGGTTACCACCTACCCCGCAAAAACAAATACAAAATAAACATGAAAGAAAAAACATGACTTACCTTTAATCTAATCTAGTATTTTATTTACAAGATGAGTCGTAGCGTGATAACAAGGGTATACCTCCTACTCGCTTTTCACCAAAAATGCAACTTATCTCATGTCAAATCGCCTTTCCAAGGCGAGTTATATTCTTTATTTATTTATGTACCTCATCGTTAGAATCTATGACTACATTATACCCTATTTAAATTTAAGAACGAGTCAGACCGTGTTTTATGTTTTCCGTAACATTGGTTACGCCTCAAACAAAAAATTGGTGTAATCACCCGATGTGTACACATCGTAAAAATTCAATATGTGGACATCCAGAGCATACATAGTGGAATATTCCTTTTAATGCAAAAACAAATAAAAAATAAACATGAAAGACAAAACATCACTTACCTTTAACTTTTTATTTACAAGATGCGCCTCTAAAGAGTGGAAGCCACAACGCCGCAACCAACTTTCGGTCATTATGAACTTATATATACTTATTTGTACTTGTCCTAAAGGGTTTGAAAACGGTTACCACCTGCCCAAAAACAAATACAAAATAAACATGAAAGAAAAAACATGACTTACCTTTAATCTAATCTAGTATTTTATTTACAAGATGAGTCGTAGCGTGCTAACAAGGGTATACCTCCTACTCTACACCAAAAATGCAACTTATCTCGTGTCAAATCAACTTTCCAAGGCGAGTTACATTATTTATTTATTTTTGTACCTCATTGTTAGAATATATGAAAATATTATACCCTATTTAAATTTCGAACGAGTCAAACCGTGTTTTATGTTTTCCGTAACATTGGTTACGCCTCAAACAAAAAATTGGTGCAATCACCTGATGTGTACACATCAGAAAATTCAATATGTGGACATCCGGAGCATACATAGTGGAATATTCTTTTTAATGCAAAAACAAATGCAAAATAAACATGAAAGACAAAACATGACTTACCTTTAACTTTTTATTTACAAGATGCGCCTCTAAGAGTGGAAGCCACAACGCCGCAACCAACTTTCGTCATTATGAACTTATTTATACTTATTTGTACCGTTGTCCAAAGGGTTTTAAAACGGTTACCACCGCCCTGCAAAAAAAATACAAAATAAACATGAAATAAAAAACATGACTTACCTTTAATCTAATCTAGTATTTTATTTACAAGATGAGTCGTAGCGTGCTAACAAGGGTATACCTCCTACTCGCTTTCACGGAAAATACAACGTATACGTGTCAAATCAGCTTTCGAAGGCGAGTTGCATTATTTATTTATTTTTGTACCTCATCGTGAGAATCTATGAAAACATTATACCCTATTTAAATTTCGAAACGAGTCAAACCGTGTTTTATGTTTTCCGTAACATTGGTTACGCCTCAAACAAAAAATTGGTGTAATCACCCGATGTGTACACATCAAAAAATTCAATATGTGGACATCTGAAGCATACATAGTGGAATATTCCTTTTAATGCAAAAACAAATAAAAAATAAACATGAAAGACAAAACATCACTTACCTTTAACCTTTTATTTACAAGATGCGCCTCTAAAGAGTGGAAGCCACAACGCCGCCACCAACTTTCGGTCATTATGAACTTATATATACTTATTTGTACCGTGTCCCAAGGGTTTGAAAACGGTTACCACCTGCCCCCGCAAAAAACAAATACAAAATAAACATGAAAGAAAAAAAACATGACTTACCTTTAATCTAATCTAGTATTTTATTTACAAGATGAGTCGTAGCGTGATAACAAGGGTATACCTCCTACTCTTTTCACCAAAAATGCAACGTATCCGTCCATCAAATCAGCTTTCCAAGGCGAGTTACATTATTTCTTTATTTTTGTACCTCATCGTTAGAATCTATGAAAACATTATACCCTATTTAAATTTCGAACGAGTCAAACCGTGTTTTATGTTTCCGTAACATTGGTTACGCCTCAAACAAAAAATTGGTGTAATCACCCGATGTGTACACATCATAAAATTCAATATGTGGACATCCGGAGCATAAATAGTGGAATATTCCTTTTAATGCAAAAACAAATACAAAATAAACATGAAAGACAAAACATGACTTACCTTTAACCTTTTATTTACAAGATGCGCCTCTAAAGAGTGGAAGCCACAATGCCGCGACCAACTTTCGGTCATTATGAACTTATATATACTTATTTGTACTGTCGAAAGGGTTTGAAAACGGTTACCACCTGCCCTGCAAAAACAAATACAAAATAAACATGAAAGACAAATCATGACTGACCTTTAATCTTTTCTAGTATTTTATTTACAAGATGAGTCATAGTGTGCTAACAAGGGTATACCTCCTACTCGCTTTTCACCAAAAATGCAACGTATCTGTGTCAAATCAGCTTTCCAAGGTGAGTTACATTATTTATTTATTTATGTACCTCATCGTTAGAATCAATGACTACATTATACCATATTTAAATTTAAGAACGAGTCAGACCGTGTTTTATGTTTTCCGTAACATTGGTTACGCCTCAAACAAAAAATTGGTGTAATCACCCGATGTATACACATCAGAAAATTCAATATGTGGACATCCAGAGCATACATAGTGGAATATTCCTTTTAATGCAAAAACAAATAAAAAATAAACATGAAAGACAAAACATCACTTACCTTTAACCTTTTATTTACAAGATGCGCCTCTAAAGAGTGGAAGCCACAACGCTGCAACCAACTTTCGATCATTATGAACTTATATATACTTATTTGTACTGTCTAAAGGGTTTGAAAACGGTTACCACCTGCCCTGCAAAAACAAATACAAAATAAACATGAAAGAAAAAACATGACTTACCTTTAATCTAATCTAGTATTCTATTTACAAGATGAGTCGTAGCGTGCTAACAAGGGTATACCTCCTACTCGCTTTTCACCAAAAATGCAACGTATTCTGTGTCAAATCGACTTTCCAAGGCGAGTTACATTATTTCTTTATTTTTGTACCTCATCGTTAGAATCTATGAAAACATTATACCCTATTTAAATTTCAGAACGAGTCAAACCGTGTTTTATGTTTTCCGTAACATTGGTTACGCCTCAAACAAAAAATTGGTGTAATCACACGATGTGTACACATCGAAAATTCAATATGTGGACATCCTGAGCATACATAGTGGAATATTCCTTTTAATGCAAAAACAAATACAAAATAAACATGAAAGACAAAACATGACTTACCTTAACCTTTTATTTACAAGATGCGCCTCTAAAGAGTGGAAGCCACAATGCCGCGACCAACATTCGGTCATTATGAACTTATATATACTTATTTGTACTGTCGAAAGGGTTCGAAAACGGTTACCACCTGCCCTGCAAAAACAAATACAAAATAAACATGAAAGACAAATCATGCCTGACCTTTAATCTAATCTAGTATTTTATTTACAAGATGAGTCGTAGCGTGCTAACAAGGGTATACCTCCTACTCGCTTTTCACCAAAAATGCACCGTATCCGTGTCAAATCAATTTTCCAAGGCGAGTTACATTATTTATTTATTTATGTACCTCATCGTTAGAATCTATGAAAACATTATACCCTATTTAAATTTCGAACGAGTCGAGACCGTGTTTTATGTTTTCCGCAACATTGGTTACGCCTCAAACAAAAAATTGGTGTAATCACCCGATGTGTACACATCTGAAAATTCAATATGTGGACATCCTGAGCATACATAGTGGAATATTCCTTTTAATGCAAAAACAAATAAAAAATAAACATGAAAGACAAAACATGACTTACCTTTAACCTTTTATTTACAAGATGCGCCTCTAAAGAGTGGAAGCCACAACGCCGCAACCAACATTCGGTCATTATGAACTTATATATACTTATTTGTACTGTCTAAAGGGTTTGATAACGGTTACCACCTTCCCTGCAAAAACAAATACAAAATAAACATGAAAGACAAAACATGACTTACCTTTAATCTAATCTAGTATTTTATTTACAAGATGAGTCGTAGCGTGCTAACAAGGGCATCCCTCCTACTCGCTTTTCACAAAAAATGCAACGTATCTGTGTCAAATCAGCTTTCCAAGGCGAGCTACATTATTTATTTATTTTTGTACCTCATCGTTAGAATCAGAAAACATTATACCCTATTTAAATTTAAGAACGAGTCATGTAGTTGCAGAAATCCTACACTACACCCCTCACTCGAATTTACTTAATCAATCCATTAAAGATGAATAATAGTGTGTTTTATTAATTTTTCTCTTGAAAGGTTTACAAAGAAATGTAGAACAGAGCTAAAGAAATTACAATCACTCTTAATTTTCTCTCTCCTAATGACTTGCTTCACAATTCAAAAAGACCTCTCCTTACAACAGACTTACTCGACCCTTTATATAGGGAATTACATAGTGGATGACAGCTAAGCTGTCCTTTATTTTCGGAATCGACTCGCGAATCCTCGCGAATGTGTAACTGCTTGTCCTCGTGACACTCCTAAATCTCGCCAAGTCTTCACGTTTCGTCATGTTCTGACTGTCGTCATCTATTACGTCATTTATTTACTTCCATGCGACTCCTTCGCGACGCAGTCGTTTATTAATCTCGCAAGGTATTGGAGTTGCGATATTCTGGTCCTACATCTTGCCTCTTTTTCCTTGAATATTGCATGGAGAGCGAGTTTTAAGGAAAAATTTGTTACTGTGGTGATCTTTGACATTTGTTGATGAAGGAACGAGTGAAAGAATACTGGTACGTACTTGCCTCTATTCTTTTGCGAAGTTCCGAAGCTTTGCGAAGTGAACAAGAAGTAATATATCTTCAATTTCCCACAAAAGTCTATTTCGATTTGATTCCTTGAATCTTGGGATAACCATTTACACGTGTCTAAAATTACTCTTTTTACCGGTACATTTAATGTTATCCGATCACTCTTTTTTTCTTCTATTTAAAGGAAAACCGCCTGTGAAAAACATTCCTTCTCTTCTTCTCTATCTTCCTCATCGTCCGCAATTATTTCCTGGTTCATCTTCATCATCTTCTTTTTATTATCTTTCTCATATCGTTTTCATGGCATCCGTGTTCGTTAATTTCATTGATTTTGACTATTCTCTTGATTGATCTTCCTTATTGAAATTACTTCATCTTGATTCTATTCTTCTTTTGATATTTCTTTCGCCATTTTTGTTTCAGCAAGAATAAACCCAGTTCTAAGTATACCGTGGTGAACCCTAACATCCCTACTGGTTCGCAACCAAAATCTTCTTCGCAACTGAAGTCTCTGGCTTCCAAAAAACAGCCTGCGAGTAGTAAGGTATTTTACAAATATTTACTCCTTAGCAATTTTATTGCCTCTGTTTCTCAATTGATTTATTATTCGCAGGATGATAAAAATGATGATAGATCTCCCAAAAGGTTTCGCCATAATAAACCTGATGCTTTTGCTTCTTGCTCCCTATCGTTTTTTTTCGGGTTCAAGCATTCTACTTTCCCTACGGTATCTTCACAAGGAAAATCTCCCTCTTTAGCGACTTCTTAACAAGATAAACCCATTTCTTCTTCTCAAGATAATGTACCATTCCCTACAATATCATCGCAGATAAATCAATCCCTGAATTTTCTATTAATGAAATTCTTCAGTTAATGCCTCTGCCCACTTTTACTTTTGTTTCGCCCCCACCTATTGATCAAGTTTCTCCAACTAGCGATCTTATAACCATGGGTGACTCAACTTTTCCTTTTTCCTCTACCATTTCTTCTTCCTCAAAATTTATCTCTCTTAGCAAAGAAAATTTGGAAGGGATGGATATAGCTTTTAGAATTTTATCAGATACCATGAATGATGTTAAAAAAGCCTCCACTGATCCCACCAGAACTAGTGTTTTCGAATCCTTGGGTAAATATTTTGGTTCCGATACGATATCGCGAGTATCCTTGGAACAAGAAATTAAGACTTTGAAGAATAATCTTCATAATACTTTGTTGGATCGCGATAACCTTCGCAAGAAAAATGAAGAATTAAAAGGTATCTCTCCTCCCCACCCTTTTTTTTTTTTAAAAAAAACTTGGTTCGCTTCTCAGTAGTTGGCAGAAATCCCACACTACACCCCTCACTCAGTTTTGCTTGACTAATCCATTAAAAGATATGTGATCAAGAATATTTATTAATTGATTCCATGAAATGTTTACACAGTACAATAGAATTACTCTTGGGAATTAAAGCGCTCTTAAACTTTCTCTCTCCTAATGACTTGCTTCACAATTCAAAAAGATCCCCCCTACAACAGATTCACTTAGCCCTTTATATAGGGTAATACATAGTGACTCGTGACTAAGCTATCCTTTATTTTCGGGAATGTCTCGCAAGTGTCGCAAATGCACAAATATTTATTCTCGCGACACTTCTTAGCCTTCGCTTGTGTTTCATATCTCGCCATTTGTTTTGTTGGTCGTTATTCATCGCGCGTCGTTTATCTTAACTCTCTGCGACTCCTCGCGACGCTCGTCGTTTATTAATCCCGCGAACCTTGTACATTGCGATATTATGGTCCTACATCTTGCCTCTTTTTTTCCTTGAATATTGCTTGAAGAGCGATTTTAAGGAAAAATTCATTGTTGTAATAATCCTTGGTTTTAATCAGTGAAGGAACGAGCGAAAGAATACTTTTCTTGAAAAGTACGTACTTGCCTCTATTCTTTTAGCGAAGTTCCGGAGCTTCTTTGTACTTTTCTCTTACATCTCCTCTGCGAGGGAGAGAATGTCATGAGAATCAATATTTTGATTTGCCGCGACTATTTATCTTTGTCTGTTTCAGCTCCGTACTGTTACACAGATTTTAACTATTAAAGTTTTTTCTTGACACGTCTTTTCCAACCGTTTATTCTCGACCGTTCGTGTCTCTTCTCGCATTAAATTCCCTCGTTATTCTCAAGAATCTTTTTTGATTTTTCTATATATAGCTTTCTTTTCCTCCTCTTTTCTTCCTTTAGTTTCTCTCTCGCATCTTTTCTTGATCAATATCTCTCCTTCCGCAATTTGCGCTCTCTCCTTCTGTAAATCTTTTCTTCATCCCTTCTAACGCTGATCCTAATCTCCAACCTCCCATCCATTCCCATACCGATAATGGCTTTCATTAGTCGTGCATACAAATCTTCTTTTGATGAAGTTCAACGAAGTTGCTCGAGAAGGGTTTTTACTCTATCAACCATTCCCGATCAAGAACCTTCATCTATTCTTTCGCAAAATTGTTTTCTCGATCATCAATGTGATGATCAAAAATTATAGTCTCGCTAGGTCAGCCTTCTCGCAGACTTCCCATTCCCTTTATACAATCTCGAGATGCCTTTATTTTATGAAATCTTGGCTCATGAAAAATTCTCTCGGGTTGTTTATCAATTAAGTGGCGATTGCATTCGCCTAATGCTCTTGAGTTTGCGAACCGTGGTCTTGGCAAAGGATCTTTATACCCTAATACCGTTAGAAACCCCAATTTTGCGAGATTTGGAAATAGGCTGCTAAGAAGTACACTTGTAGAGAACTTTTTGAGAATTATTCGGTGATAAAGATGAGGAATGCGAAATCTCGCTGGGGCATTCGCCTGAAAAAGAAGGATAATATCCCTGATGATAAATTACTTATGCAAGACATTGATTGGCACCCAGTGCAACAATACTACTCCTCGCCACTCCAAAGATGAGAAGTGGTGGGTTGTACCCTTGATTTTAAATGGCCCTTACATCGCGGGCTCGCATATTCTTCTGCGAATCTCGCAGGATATCATCCTTGGGAATTCAAATGGCCCGATAGGGCAAAAGAGGTATGTTTCCCACTTCAAATCTTGCTTTCGCAACTTTCTTTTTATATTTGCTGAGTTTGTGAGAATTTTCAGATCACCAAATTGAGAAGAAGCTACAAGAATAACCCGTTGGAGAGTACTCTGACGATACTTCGATCGCTTACGGGTGAAGTAAGAAACATTTCCTTTGTTATTTGAAACATTGTTGTTGCCCCTCTGCTTTCTTATCTTTAACCGTATGCGAAGGTTGGAGTTGAAGAAGTCGTAGCCGCGAAGATTAGAAGTAAGGGTAAAACCGTGGATTCGCAGGTAGATCTTCTCGCCCCATTAACTAAGAAGCGAAAGACTCGGTCTTCTTCTCGCCTTAGCTCAAGCTCCGAATCTTCTGACGAGGATAACCATGATTCGAATCCCTCTCTTACTAAAGAGATTCCATTGGCCGGTTCTTCTATGGATCAGTTATCTAGCATCTTCTCAGACTCTTTCCAAGGAATGGGAGATGCTCCCCTAGCTTCCCTTTGCGGGGTTCTCGCAAATGTGTGTAATGCTGCTTTACTAGAGGGCAATAATTCTTTCAATGGAGCCTCTAGAATTGTGTCTCCTGATTTCTTGAACGCACTTGGGTCTTTGGTATGCATGTAGTCATATTTCCCTGTTAATTTTAAATTTTTAAATATATATGTATTAACGGTTTCTCTATCTTCTTTCATAGGTTGGAAAAACTTCTTTTGTAGTTGCCTCAGATCTCGAGAGAAGACGCAATAATCTTGAAAAGAGAAATTTACAATTGAACAAGAAGACCCAAGAGCTGGAAATTGAAGTCGCGTCGTCTCGCGATAAGATTCAAAAATTAGAAGCCGATCTGGACTCCCAAAAGGAGAGAGTATCTACTCTTCAAAATTCAAATCAAAGAACTTTATGGTATAGTAATTTTCAATTCTCAAATCCTTTTCACATTATTTTTTACTTTTCTTTGTCTAACTATTATTCTCGCAGACGTATATAATCTCTCCGAAGAATCCATTCTTCTCCATTCATTTCCCGAACCTATGAATGATGATGTCCTTCTTACTCGCCTCAATCAATCTCTAAGTAGTTTCTCAAATAAAACTAACCTCCTTTCATTAAAGGATCTTCAATCCAAATATCATCTCTTAGAGATTGAACACAGATCTAGTTTAAATTTAACTAATCGCTTTAAACGAATGTACCTTGACTCCGAGCAGAAAGTCAAAACTTTAAGGAAGAAAATTAGTGATCTCATAGATGAGAATGATCGCATTACTAACAGAGGTGCACAGGCGTTAACAGAATTCCACAAATCTCTTCTTGGTGTGCAAGTTGAACGAGATGAACTCCTTCATCATAATACCATACTTAAGCAGCGAGAAGAGCAAGTTCGTTCACTTCTTATTATTAATAGTGACGATGAATTCGCCTGGGCTGCGAAAGTTTTAGATAATGCCAGGAATAACCTAGGTGTTGATGTTAGTCTTCATGCCGAGCATACTTCCTTGATTAAAGATATGATCTCGATAGAGAAGGTTACTTATTATACCTTATCGCTTCTTACTTCGTAGTATTGCTTGTAAATTATTAACTTGTTGTTACTTATTTGTAGAATCCGAGAAGAGACTTCAAGTTAGAATTAGAGAGCTTGAATCGAAAAAGAGCAACTCGCCAGAATTTTCCAAATGAGAATTGAAGAACTTGAAATTGAAAAAGAACAACTCAAGAGTCTCTCCTTCGCGAGAATAAATATTTCAAGTTGAAGAAACAATTTCTAACGACAGTGGCGAATTTTAATAATGATGCCGTTCGTTTTCGCAATGGAGCCATGGAGTACGTTTGTAAGGACCACAATATCCCTCTGCATTCATATCCCTGGCTTTCGAAAGGTTCCCCGAGAATCGCTTTTGTCTCGAGACGTTTCGATAGTGAGGCTAGCGAAGAAGAAAATTCTGGCGATGAGAATAATAGGACCGAAGAATCAGATGGAGAAGAATCACCAAAGAGATAATTCTTTTTGTTTCCTTTCGCTGCCTCTAATATCTGTACATTTATGTATCTCTTTATTATAGTGTACTTCTTGGATTGTCCCCCCTTAAATTCAATCTTCACTCCCCCTTTTGGTAGTTCTTCTTTGTAATATAATTGGCTAACATTATTGATGTATAACTCTTTCATCGAAGATGAATAACAATATTCCATCTTTTCCATTCCCATACTTGCCTCTCGTTATTTATCTTCGGATGGAAGATTTTAGTTGTCATCATGTATTTGGTTGGATAATAATTTTATTGTTATTGAAATGTATCGTTGCGACGAGATCGCGTGTATCTTCATAAATCAAGAATCCTACTTGTCTCGCCTTATCGTTTCGGCAGTCTTTATTTTATCTCTTCTTGTTGCGACAAGGTCGCAGCCGCCTTACATTTTCATGCAATGGCCCATTGACCTTTCCTTATCATTTTTGTGTGGTCTTCCAAGTTAAACCTCCCTAATTAGAGGTCCTCCCCTGCCACCTTTCACCGCGACAAAATCGCAGGACGTCTTTACACTTGCATGTAAAGACCCATTGATCTTGCCTTATCATTTTCCAAGTATTTTTGCCTCTGCAGGATGTTTTAGTTGCGACAATATGACAGGTCTAGATATCCTTGCGAACATAAAGCCCCATGACATTGCCGTCTTGCGACGAAATCGCAGGACGTCCGTACACTTTCGTGTAAAGACCCATTGATCTCGCCTTACCCTCGCGTTAGTATTATTGCCTCTGCAGGATCATTGCACAAATATGACAAGCCTAAATTCTCTTGCGAAAATATAGCCTCATGACATTTGCGTCTGTTTTGACACTCCCCTAATGGAGAGCGTCGCCCTTATCATCTCCCGGTTGCCCTTCAAGGAGGCGAAACATCGCCCATACAAGACTAGCTCCTCCCATCCGGTCTTAACAACAACCAGTTGTTTTCGCAGCCTCTTATCCCTTATACCTATAGGGTTTATGGTTACGAGACTGCACCCTAAGTGGAGTTTTCTTGGGCGAGTGCAACATATGCCAAGACTTGCCAAGAATGGCCAGGGTAGGTTCATCCATCCCGGCACTCGCTCAACCGTGTACCTCGGCGCCTTGAGCATACACTGACTCCTAAGAAGAGACCCTCGGTCGCCCAACCAGGGTATAACCTTATATATATAGTTGGGAATCCAAGGTACCTCTTCCGGATAGGCTTTCATGGGCCCCAAATTTTCATGACTCGAGGCTTCGGGAGCGGTGTAACCTTCCCCCGAGCCATGTCGAGAGATACCCCTTATATGACGCACTTTAGGTCTTACATTTGCCTCTTACGAAATGTTATTCGCGAACTAGGGTGTACGCCATAAAGGTTCGTCCCATTCATTTACTCATTCATCTTTGTTAAGTCATTCAATCGTTTATGTTTCATTATTTGCCGATATTTGTTTACGAAGTATTCGCAAAAATTTCATTTCATTTGTTGTATTTTCATTTTTCTTTCTTTCTCTTGGCTGCGAGATTCTCGCACATCATTGCTTCAATTGCTACTTTTTCTCCTGTTTTTGTTGATTATTCATTTCTTATGCCTTTTGTTCTTCATATCCTTCGCTTCTTTATTATCATAATATTCGCCTGTTTCTAGGCATTCACCTCACGAAGTATGTTCAGTCCTTACTTCTATAGCATCCACCATCGCTTTTTCCTTTCTCCGCTCATCTCTCACATGTTGCTTCCAACCCTTTCTTTTGGCATTTCTTTCTTCGCAGCCTTTCTACATCAACCTCGTGACATTGTTGCGACTCCTTCCAATCTCCCTGTATAATACCAATGCCGTTTGGATGTGGAAATTTTATACATTGGTGGTATGTTGATGCGACCCCCAAGATTTCATGAAGCCATGGCCTCCCAATCAGCGCATTATACGGAGATTCCACGTCAACCACAGAATAAAACATCGCTTGATAATCCTTGTAGAGGTATTCTCATGCGAACCTCTCCCTTTGGCTTGTTTGCGGTGCCATTAAAGCCATATATCTTGTATGTCGAGGGGATCAAATCCTCATCCTTTCCTCCCATCGTCTTGTAAGTATGGTAAAAAGAATATTTACCGAACTTCCTGTCGATTAGGATTCTATTGATCGCCCAAAGAATCTTCTCGCTTCATCATCTTCTCCATCAACTCGGGTTTTGGGTTAATCTCTAGTTTCACAACCAACGGGCTATCATGTGTTTCTTTTCCTTTTGGCACTTCATCTGCAGAGAAAGAAATAGTCTTCAACGCCACTTTTCTAATCAAGGCGTGGTTCTCGCTGCTCATTATTTCTTTATCGTTAGCATCTCTCGCAAAGACTCTACCGAGCACGTTGTCATGAAAATCTTCGATTGTGCGATAAGAGTGGACGATAGAGTTGCAATTCAAATTTTTAGCTTTTTGTTCCAACTTCTATCACAAATGTTTCTTTTCCTTTCGCCGACAAATCGTGCTCGTGCATCTCTCGGTGGTGGTGGTAATGTCTGACTTTTTCTTCTCCCTTTAGAAAGTGATTCAGCTTCCCCTGATCAATCATCCTGAGAATAATTCTCTTTATGTTTCTACAATCGTTTGTTTGATGTCCATGGAAGCGATGATAAGAACAAAACTCATGACTTCTATCGCCTGGCGGTGGTTCCATTCCCACGTTCCAAGGTGCTGGTACATCTTCCATCACAAGTATAGCTTCCCAGATCTTTTCCACACTAGCATTCAAAGGGAGGCATCTTAATCAAGTTCCCATACTATTCTTCGACTTCTCTCGCCTCCATGGTTATATTGCCTTCACCCACCGTAAGTTTCTTGCACATGATCTAGCCTCTCGAATCTTATTATTGCTGTTACGGTTGTAGTAGTTCCTTTCTCGTTCAAACTCTTCTTGGTCGTGGCTTCCCATGGCTACTATCTTCCGCTGTCCCTCATCAGCCTTCCCTGCTTGCTGTCCTTGCGAAGTGCTCGCCACCGTATTTATGAATTGAGGCAACAAGCTTGCGTTCGCAGCATTCGAGCTTGTGTTCATATCGGATAAGAATTCATTTCATTCCTGTCTTTCTTCTAAGGCAATATACTCTTCCCGTAACTCTCGCAGCTCGCCATCGTGATTGTATTTTTGATTCTAAAAATTTGAATGTATAACAAGTTAGTCGCGAAGAGAGCATTCACAAATGAGAGGATGAGATATCTTTCCTCAACCCGTCCTGCCATTTCGCTACACATGGTCCTCCATCTTATTGTCAACTGTCTTAAGCTCTCGCTAACCCTTTGTTTCAACCCGAATACATCTTCAATACCCGGTCGTGAAGAGTTGTTACTTATGTATGCTCCCAGGAATGTGGCTTGTAAATGGTTGAATGATGTGATTGTGTTTCTTAGCAGACCTTCGAACCATTTTAGTGCTTCTCCTATTAGGCTTGATGCGAAATATTTGCACGAAGATAGCGTCATGATTCTCCCACCGTAACATACATCTCATATAAGCCTTGATATGTTGTACCGCACAAGTTGTTCCATCAAAGATGTTGGTTAATGCAGGTAGATTGCACTTAGGAGGTATTCCTCCCATCTGTATTTCTAGCGTGAAGGGATTCTTCGTACTTCTGATGGCTTCGTCCAATTGTTTCCTTCCTCCTTCCCTTCTATTATTCAAGAATCCTCTCATTTCGGCTAGTTCTCTTAAGATTTGTTCATTTGCCTCGAATTTGATTCGGCTGGTCTTTTTAGCTCCCCTCTCCTTCTACGCTCGTGCTGTTTTGACCTTCTTGCTCGTTATTTTCTTCTCTCCTTTCCTCGCGACGTTCTTCTTCGTTTCTTTCTTCAATTCGCACACCATCATATCGGTTGTTCTCTCTTCTTGGCTGTCTCTCATTCCTCTCCTCTGCACTCTCTCATATTCTTCATTAATATTTCTATTGGTACGATTTTGTTCCCTCCTTCTTTCTCGGTTGTCATGGTTGTTCACGGGATTGCCTCTTCCATCTCTTGATTTTCCATTTCTGCTCTTATACTTTCTCTCTCGCGAGCTAACCGTGCTTGTTCAATGTAGTGCCTCTCAATGTCATCCTCAATCTCTTGGTTTCTTCTCAATTCTTCTCTCCCGTGCAAGATTATTCTTCCTTCAGCAGCTGGGTCATTCGGCCCTTGGTGTTGCATGTTTCGTTCATCTCGAAGATTTTCGGGCTGAGGAATATAACGATCTTCCATTTCCCCTCTTCTCTCGCCATGCTCTGTGCTTGGATTTTGTGTTTCTTGTTGGTTTTCTTCTTCGGTACTTTCTGTTGGTAAAACTCTCCTAATCGATCTTGAACTTGATCTCACACTGCTTCTTGATCTTCTATTTCGCAATCTCATATTTTCCATCCTCAACTCATGATTCTGTCTTGTCAAGTTTGCTCGTTCCTCTGCCTCTAACCGCCTTTCTTCATGTATTGTTTGTCTCAATCTTTCTAACGCTGCGACTTCTCCATTTCCTGGATTCATTTCTCCATTCATACCTTGCTCGCCTCCTCCTTGTCCATTGTTCACCATCTGCTGCTCTTCTTCCCTCTCGTCTTCGAATCGATCTCCAAGTATGTACACTTACTCTATCATAATCCACAGCAACGTTTGCTGCGGGAGATCGGTGGATGATTTTGATTTTCTCTATCATTTCTCATATTCATCCTTGACGATTCTCCTATTTCATTCCTCCTTTCTCCAGCAAGTCTCCCACTTCTTCTTACAATCGTTGGTTGCCCTTGTACGTTTCTTCTTCTAGCCATTTTTGTTTTTCAATGAATTCTTGAGTATCACTCCAAATCTTTTCTCTATTAACCCAAATTCTTTCCAATTTCTGCGTCAATCTCTGCTCCTCCCTGTTTCTAGCGCATATGTAGTTGCAGGAAATCCCACACTACACCCCTCACTCAGTTTTGCTTGACTAATCCATTAAAAGATATGTGATCAAGAATATTTATTAATTGATTCCATGAAATGTTTACACAGTACAATAGAATTACTCTTGGGAATTAAAGCGCTCTTAAACTTTCTCTCTCCTAATGACTTGCTTCACAATTCAAAAAGATCCCCCCTACAACAGATTCACTTAGCCCTTTATATAGGGTAATACATAGTGACTGACAGCTAAGCTATCCTTTATTTTCGGGAATGTCTCGCGAAGTGTCGCAAATGCACAAATATTTATTCTCGCGACACTTCTTAGCCTTCGCCAGGTTTCATATCTTCCATTTGTTTTGTTGGTCGTTATTCATCGCGTCGTTTATCTTAACTCTCTGCGACTCCCTCGACGCCGTCGTTTATTAATCCCGCGAACCTTGTACATTGCGATATTATGGTCCTACACTTCTCAAGTTTTGCACCAGAAACGTAAGATGGAGATATATCAATTGGAATCTATTGTGGAAGAAACTCGAACGGAAAAGACGCCTGGATGGAGCAATATAATCGTTTAGATAATCTCCATACATTTTCTATAGATCAAATAAATAATCTTTCTCAAGCAAAC
This sequence comes from Papaver armeniacum, assembly GCA_023531295.1. Taxonomy (NCBI): domain Eukaryota; kingdom Viridiplantae; phylum Streptophyta; class Magnoliopsida; order Ranunculales; family Papaveraceae; genus Papaver; species Papaver armeniacum. Next base: position 45,746 of record JAJJWW010013823.1, on the reverse strand, counting down.
ATCTGCTTAGTTCAAAATCAAGAATTATTAAGTAATGAAGTGTCGCGTCTCTCATATTCTTTGAATAAATCTAATTTGGAGTTGGAAACCTTATCAGATGAAAATGGAACTTTATCTCAAGAGAAGCGAGCTTTATTAGATAAAGTGGCGATATCCTCGCAACAACTTGATGCTTGTAAAAAGGCATTGAATGAGCAAGAACGGTCTATCTGCCTACTGAAAAATAAACTTGAAGATACTACCACTGAAAGAGATAAACTTATTCAGAATAGAATAAATCTAAGTGTTAAAACAACTCAACTCAAGGATGATTATACCAAGTTAAAAGAATCCCATTCTTCCCTTGCAAAGCAAAATAAGTTATTGATTTCTAACGAAAAGAGTTTGCGGTCGCGATTAAAAGGTCTTGTCGGTGATGGTTTTGATAATGCCATGGAAAACTTGGGGAATAATTGCTTGGCCCTTACTCAATATCTTGTCTCGCAAAGGAAGGTAGTCATAAGATTTGACTGCCTTTTCCATTATTTTTCTTTTCTAATTTTATACTCCACTTTCCATTTTATAATTTTAATGTTTTTCTTTACTCTTGCAGAATCTGAGAAAAATCTTCACTCTTCTCTATCCACTTTGGAAGCGGCGATGCTAAAATTCAAGGAAAATGCCTCTAGTTGCTTCCCTTGCCCAATCTCGCGACCAGAGCGAGAAGGAGGTTTAACTACCTTAATCATTTTAAAGATATCCGCAGTAAAATCAACAAAAAGCACTTCTTCGTCAATTTCCTCCCAAAGCGAAGTTCTTGTGAATAATATTTTACTTTCTAAATCCCTTGATCCTGTCTATGTTGAACCATTGGAAGTTGAAGATGATGAAGTACCCAACTCTCCGACGAAGATTATGATTATGAAAGCTGCGAAGATCTCGCTAATAATGAAGTTATCAATAAGGAACCTTGTGAGAAAATCTCCGATGAAAACCCTTCAATCGGCGAGGGTGAAGGCGACAAGATTGTTGAAGAATCTTTACCATCTCCGTCAGCTGAGAATGTTGATATAGAGAATTAAGTTTCTTTGTAATCTTGTTGAACTTTCCTTTTTGATTGTAAAGTATTAAGTCCGGTTTTGGATGAATTAGTTTCTCTTTCTTTCTTATTATAAGAACTCATCTCGCCACCTTATCATGCAATTCCTTTATTTTCCATTAAGTCTTTTGTTGTAATCTTTCTTGCGATGAAAAGATTTCAATTGCCTATATTCAAAATGTTTAAAGATCTTTCTTGAATGCTGTTATTGCGACAAGATCGCAGGACGTCTTTACATTTTCATGTAATGACCCATTGATCTTGCCTTATCATTATTTGTGTGGTCTTATTTTGCCTTCCTAAGTAAAGGTCTTATTTTGCCACCCCTCATTGCGACAAGATCGCAGGACGTCTTTACATTTTCATGTAATGACCCATTGACCTTGTCTTATCATTTCTTAAGTATTTTTTGCCTCTGCAGGATATTATATTTGCGACAATATGGCAGGTTTAAATGTTCTTGCGACCATAAAATCCCGCGACATTGTCGTCTTTGCGACGAAATCGCAGGACGTTCTTACACTTTCATGTAAAAACCCATTGACCTCGTCTTACCCTCGCGTTAGTATTATTGCCTCTGCGAGATCATTGCACAAATATGACAAGCCTAAATTCTCTTGCGAAAATAAAGCCTCATGACATTTGCGTCTTTTGACACTTATCAGCTCCCAAATGGAGGGTGCCGCCCTTATCTTCTCCCTGGTTGCCCCTTCAAGGAGGCGTACATCGGCCATACAAGACTAGCTCCTCCCATCCAGGTCTTAACACACAGCGGTTGTTTTCGCGGCCTCTTATCCCTTATACCTATAGGGCTTATGGTTACGAGACTGCACCCTAAGTGGAGTTTTCTTCGGGCCGAGTGCAGCATGTGCCAAGACTTGTCAAGAGTGGTAAGGAAGTTCCATGCTCCCCGCACTCTTGACTCAACCATGTACCTCGGCGCCTTGGTCATACACTGACTCCTTGGAAAAGACCCTCGGTCGCCCAACCAGGGTATAACCTTATATATATAGTTGGGAATCCAAGGTATCTTTCCCGGATAGGCTTTCATGGGCCCCAAATTTCCATGACTCAGGTTCCAGGAGCGGTGTAACCCTTTCCCTGAGCCATGTCAAGAGATGCCCCCTTATATGACGTACTTTAGGTCTTACATTTGCCTCTTACGAAATATCATTCGCGAACTAGGGTGTACGCCATAAAGGTTCGTCCCATTCACTCACTCATTCATTTTATCAATTTATTCAATCATTCATTTTTGACTTTTGTTAATTTGTCTGCGAAGCTATCGCACAGTCTCATTTCAACTATTCAATAGATTTTTATACATTCTTCACGGCGACATTTTCGCACAACTTTTCTGCAACCACCCTCTCTGCTTCTTATCCTTATCATGTTTTCATCACTAAATTGATATCTTTTCTCGCAACTATTCATTTTTTACACCTTTTACTCCTACTTCCTTCTGCCTCCGCGTCAGCCAAACTTTTCGATGTCTCCTTTTCATCATAATATTCAATTGTTCTCATGCGTTCGCTTCGCAACATCTCTTCTTCTTTCATTTCTATGGTATCCACCATTAGCCTTTCCTTTATTTGCTCATCCTTTACGTTCTTCCTCCAACCTTTCTTCTTTGTCGTTCTATCTTCGCAGCTCTCTACATCGATTTCATAACATTTTTGCCCTTCCAACCAATCTCCTTTTATAATTCCAACACCGCTAGGATGTGGAAACTTTATACACTGATGGTATGTCGATGCTACCCCCAAAATTTCATGCAACCATGGTCTTCCAATCAAGGCATTGTAGGGAGATTCCACATCAACCACGCAGAACAAAATATCAGTTGACAACCCCTGTAAGGGTATCTTCATGTGTACTTATCCTTTGGGCTTGTTTGCGGTACCATTGAAACCATATATTTTGTATGTTGAAGGGATCAAATCTTCATCTTTTCCTCCCATAGTTTTGTAAGTGTGGTAGAAAAGAATGTTGATTGAATCCGCGTATCAATCAATATTCTATTGATTGCCCAACAATTTTCCGCTTCATCATCTTCGCCATCAATAGGTTTTGGATTAATTTCCAGCTTCACAACCAATGGGCTATCATGTATTTCTCTTCCTTTGGGTATTTCTTCAGCCGAGAAAGAAATAATCGCATTGCCACTCTTTTAATCTGCGATATCTTCGCAACATTCATTACTTCTTTATCATCGGATCCCTCGCAAAAACTCTACTAAGTACACTGTCATGAAAATCTTCGATTGTGCGATATGAATGTACAATTGAATTGCAAAACAAATTTTTAGCCTTTGCCCCAACTTCTATAACAAATGTCTCTTTTCCCTTTGTCAAAAGTGGAGGTAAATGTTGAACTTTCTCTTCTTCTTTTAAAAAGTGATTCAACTTTCCTTGATCAATCATTCTTAGGATAATTCTCTTGATGTTTCTGCAGTCATTTGTTAGGTGCCCATGAAAGCGGTGGTAAGAAATCGTAACTCGTGACTTCTATCTCCAGGTGGTGGTTCACTTCCCATGTTCCATGGTGCGGGTATGTTTTCCATCAAGAGTATTGCTTCCCATATTTTTTCCACACTGGCATTCAATAGCGGCATTTTAATTTCCTCCCACGCTACTCTGTGACTTCGCTGCCCTCCATGGTAGTTATAATTCTGTCTTCGACCTCCGTAGTTTTCCTGCGGGTGATCGAGCCTTTGGATCTTATTATTCCCACCGCGACTGTAGTAGTTCCTTTCTTTCTCAAATTCCTCATGATCTCGACTTCCCATGGCTACTAACTTTGGTTCTATATCAACGGACTTTCTTTCTTGTTGACCTTGCGATGTGCTCGCCACTCGTGTGTATTAGTTGAGGTAATAAGCTTCCATTCGCGACACTAGAATTTGTGTTCGCCACTGGGTAAGATTCCATCTCGTTCGTCTTTCTTCTAAAGCAATATATTCCTCCCGGAGTTCTCGTAACTCGAGTCATTGTAATTGTATTCTTGACTCAAAACTCGAACATACAATAGATTGGTTGCGAACATAGCATTTATGAATGACGGTATGAGGTATCTTTCATCTACCCTTCCGGCCATCTCGCCGCACATTGTCTTCCATCTGGACGGTTAGATGTCTCAAACTTTCTCCAACTCTTTGTTTCAACCCGAATACATCTTCAATACCTGGTCGCGAGGAGTTGTTACTTATATACGCCCTAAAAATATAGCTTGCAAATGGTTAAATGACGTGATAGTGTTTCTTGGTAAACCCTCAAACCATTTCAACGCTTCTCCAGTCAAACTTGATGCAAAGTATTTACACAATATGGCATCGTGATTCTCCCATTGTAACATACATCTTACATAGGCCTTGATGTGTTGTATTGCACAAGTTGTCCCATCAAAAATGTTTGGTTAATCTTGGTAAGTTACACTTTGGGGTATTCCTCCTAACCGCACCTCTAATGTAAAGGGGTTTTTCGCAGCTTCTGCGATGGCTTCATCTAACTGTCTTCTTCCTCCTTCTCTTCTGCTGTTCAATTTTCCTCTCATCTCTGCCAATTCTCTCAAGATTTGTTCATTTGCCTCAGAATTTGAATCTATTGGTCTTTTTAATTCCGTCTCTTTTCTTCTGCGCTCATGTCTACTTATATGTTCTGGCTCATCATTTTCTTCTCTCCTTTTTCTGCGGCTTTCTCCCTCATCTCTTTCACGAATTTGGACATCATTATATCTATTAATTTCTCTTCTTGGTTGTCTATCGACTCTCCTTTGCACTCTTTCATACTCTTCATTGATATTTCCATTATTGCGATTTTGCTCGCGCCTTCTTTCTCGGTTGTCATGATTGTTCTGCCGAATTGCCTCTTCAAATTCACGTTCTTCTATTTCTGCCCTCAATCTTTCCCTTTCGCGAGCCAAACGTGCTTGCTCAACATAGTGTTTTTCAATGTCATCTTCGATCTCCTTTTGTTTCCTTCGTGCCTCTCTCCCATGCAATATTCTTCTCCCTTCTATCTGATTTTCTTCGTTAGTTGGATTATTCTTCTCTTGAGGTTGCTTATCTCCTTGATTTCCATTATTTTGGTCATTTTGTACAGTCTCAGGTCGTGGAACATAACGATCTCCTTCTATTTCTCTTCTCTCGCGATATCCTTCACCAACATTTGATTCTCTTTCCAAATTTTCTTCATTAATAGTTTCTGCAGGCAATGTTCTCCTCCCATCTTCTCTGACCGATCTTGATCTTGACCTGTTACTACTTCTCGATCTTCTATTTTGCAGCCTCAGATTTTCCATTCTCAATTCGTGATTTTGCCTTGTTAAATTTGCACGTTCCTCCGCTTCTAACCGCCTTTCTTCATACATTGTTTGTCTCAATGTTTCTAATGCTGCAATTTCTTCATTTCCACGAATTGTTTCTCCCATCTCTTCTCGACTTCTTTCTCCTCGTCCATTGTTTATCTGTTGTTGCTCTTCCTCTCTTTCCTCCACAGAATCTGATCTCCATGTGTGTACACTTACTCTATCATAATCTGTAGTTGTGTTTGCAATTGGTTGAATTGGCGGTTGAATTTGATTTTCTTCATCATTTCTTATGTTCATCCTTGATGATTCTCCCCTTTCATTTCTCCTTTCACTGAAGAAGTCTCCCGCTTCTTCTCACGATTCTTTGGTCCTTCTTACATTTCTCCTTCTAGCCATTTCTTTCTTTTGGTAAACTATTAAGAATTGTATCAAATTTCTCTTTTCTTACTCCAAATTCTCCTCGTTTCTAGCGCATATGTAGTTGCAGGAAATCCTACACTACACCCCTCACTCGAATTTACTTAATCAATCCATTAAAGATGAATAATAGTGTTTTATTAATTGTTCTCTTGAAAGGTTTACAAAGAAATGTAGAACAGAGATAAAGAAATTACAATCACTCTTAATTTTCTCTCTCTAATGACTTGCTTCACAATTCAAAAAGACCTCTCCTTACAACAGACTTACTCGACCCTTTATATAGGGAATTACATAGTGGATGACAAATTAAGCTGTCCTTTATTTTCGAATCGACTCGCGAATCCTCGCGAATGTGTAATCGTTGTCCTCGCGACACTCCTAAATCTCGCCAAGTCTTCACGCTTTCCTCATTTTCTGACTGTCGTTATCTATTACGTCATTTATTTACTTCCATGCGACTCCTTCGCGATGCAGTCGTTTATTAATCTCGCAAGGTATTGGAGTTGCGATATTCTGGTCCTACAAGTCAAGCTGTGTTTTATGTTTCTCAACATTGGTTACGCCTCAAACAAAGAATTGGTGTAATCACCCGATGTGTACACATCAGAAAATTCAATATGTGGACATCCGGAGCATAAATAGTGGAATATTCCTTTTAATGCAAAAACAAATATAAAATAAACATGAAAGACAAAACATGACTTATCTTTAACCTTTTATTTACAAGATGCGCCTCTAAAGAGTGGAAGCCACAACGCCGCAACCAACTTTCGGTCATTATGAACTTATATATACTTATTTGTACTGTCTAAAGGGTTCGAAAACGGTTACCACTTGCCCTGCAAAAACAAATACAAAATAAACATGAAAGAAAAAACATGACTTACCTTTAATCTAATCTAGTATTTTATTTACAAGATGAGTCGTAGCGTGCTAACAAGGGTATACCTCCTACTCGTTTTGCACAAAAAATGCACCGTATCTGTGTCAAAACAACTTTCCAAGGCGAGTTACATTATTTATTTATTTATGTACCTCATCGTTAGAATCTATGAAAATATTATACCCTATTTAAATTTAAGAACGAGTCAGACCGTGTTTTATGTTTTCCGTAACATTGGTTACGCCTCAAACAAAAAATTGGTGTAATCACCCGATGTGTACACATCAGAAAATTCAATATGTGGACATCCGGAGCATACATAGTGGAATATTCCTTTTAATGCAAAAACAAATACAAAATAAACATGAAAGACAAAACATGACTTACCTTTAACCTTTTATTTACAAGATGCACCTCTAAAGAGTGGAAGCCACAACGCTGCAACCAACATTCGGTCATTATGAACTTATATATACTTATTTGTCTTAAAAGGGTTAGAAAACGGTTACCACATGCCCCTGCAAAAACAAATACAAAATAAACATGAAAGAAAAAACATGACTTACCTTTAATCTAATCTAGTATTTTATTTACAAGATGAGTCGTAGCGTGCTAACAAGGGTATACCTCCTACTCGCTTTTCACCAAAAATGCAACGTATCTGTGTCAAATCAGCTTTCCAAGGCGAGTTACATTATTTATTTATTTTTGTACCTCATCGTTAGAATCTATGAAAACATTATACCCTATTTAAATTTCAGAACGAGTCAAACCGTGTTTTATGTTTTCCGTAACATTGGTTACGCCTCAAACAAAAATTGGTGTAATCACCCGATGTGTACACATCGGAAAAATTCAATATGTGGACATCCGTGAGCATACATAGTGGAATATTCCTTTTAATGCAAAAACAAATACAAAGTAAACATGAAAGACAAAACATGACTTACCTTTAACCTTTTATTTACAAGATGCACCTCTAAAGAGTGGAAGCCACAACGCCGCAACCAACATTCGGTCATTATGAACTTATATATACTCATTTGTACTTTCTAAAGGGTTTGATAATCTTACCACCTTCCCCGCAAAAACAAATACAAAATAAACATGAAAGACAAAACATTACTTACCTTTAATCTAATCTAGTATTTTATTTACAAGATGAGTCGTAGCGTGCTAACAAGGGCATCCCTCCTACTCGCTTTTCACAAAAATGCAACGTATCTCGTGTCAAATCGCCTTTCCAAGGCGAGTTACATTATTTATTTATTTTTGTACCTCATCGTTAGAATCTATGAAAACATTATACCCTATTTAAATTTCAGAACGAGTCAAACCGTGTTTTATGTTTTCCGTAACATTGGTTACGCCTCAAACAAAAAATTGGTGTAATCACCCGATGTGTACACATCATAAAATTCAATATGTGGACATCCAGAGCATACATAGTGGAATATTCCTTTTAATGCAAAAACAAATACAAAGTAAACATGAAAGACAAAACATGACTTACCTTTAACCTTTTATTTACAAGATGCACCTCTAAAGAGTGGAAGCCACAACGCCGCAACCAACATTCGGTCATTATGAACTTATATATACTCATTTGTACTTTCTAAAGGGTTTGATAACGGTTACCACCTTCCCTGCAAAAACAAATACAAAATAAACATGAAAGACAAAACATTACTTACCTTTAATCTAATCTAGTATTTTATTTACAAGATGAGTCGTAGCGTGCTAACAAGGGCATCCCTCCTACTCGCTTTTCACAAAAAATGCAACGTATGTCATGTCAAATCAGCTTTCAAAAGCGAGTTACATTATTTATTTATTTTTGTACCTCATCGTTAGAATCAGAAAACATTATACCCTATTTAAATTTAAGAATGAGTCAAACTGTGTTTTATGTTTTCTCAACATTGGTTATGCCTCAAACAAAGAATTGGTGTAATCAACCGATGTGTACACATCGAAAATTCAATATGTGGACATCCTGAGCATAAATAGTGGAATATTCCTTTTAATGCAAAAACAAATATAAAATAAACATGAAAGACAAAACATGACTTATCTTTAACCTTTTATTTACAAGATGCGCCTCTAAAGAGTGGAAGCCACAATGCCGCAACCAATTTTCGATCATTAGGAACTTATATATACTTATTTGTACCGTCGAAAGGGTTCGAAAACGGTTACCACACCTTACAGAAAAACAAATACAAAATAAACATGAAAGACAAATCATGACTTACCTTTAATCTTTTCTAGTATTTTATTTACAAGATGAGTCATAGTGTGCTAACAAGGGTATACCTCCTACTCGCTTTTCACAAAAAATGCACCGTATCTGTGTCAAATCAACTTTCCAAGGCGAGTTACATTATTTATTTATTTATGTACCTCATCGTTAGAATCTATGAAAATATTATACCCTATTTAAATTTAAGAACGAGTCAGGCCGTGTTTTATGTTTTCCGTAACATTGGTTACGCCTCAAACAAAAAATTGGTGTAATCACCCGATGTGTACACATCAGAAAATTCAATATGTGGACATCCTGAGCATACATAGTGGAATATTCCTTTTAATGCAAAAACAAATACAAAATAAACATGAAAGACAAAACATGACTTACCTTTAACCTTTTATTTACAAGATGCACCTCTAAAGGGTGGAAGCCACAACGCTGCAACCAACATTCGGTCATTATGAACTTATATATACTTATTTGTACTGTCTAAAGGGTTAGAAAACGGTTACCACATGCCCTGCAAAAACAAATACAAAATAAACATGAAAGAAAAAACATGACTTACCTTTAATCTAATCTAGTATTTTATTTACAAGATGAGTCGTAGCGTGCTAACAAGGGTATACCTCCTACACGCTTTTCACCAAAAATGCAACGTATCTGTGTCAAATCAGCTTTCCAAGGCGAGTTACATTATTTATTTATTTATGTACCTCATCGTTAGAATCTATGAAAACATTATACCCTATTTAAATTTAAGAACGCGTCGAGACCGTGTTTTATGTTTTTAAATAACATTGGTTACGCCTCAAACAAAAAATTGGTGTAATCACCCGATGTATACACATCGAAAATTCAATATGTGGACATCCGGAGCATAAATAGTGGAATATTCCTTTTAATGAAAAAACAAATACAAAATAAACATGAAAGACAAAACATGATTATTTGTTTTGTCCAAAGGGTTTGAAAAGGGTTACCACCTGCCCAACAAAAAAAATACAAAATAAACATGAAAGACAAAACCTAGGAACGGGATGGAAAGCTTCCAAAACCAAAAGTCAGTTTGGGGACTCAACATATCAAAAAAAAAACACCACCCATCATTCATTTAATGTATGCGGATGAATTACTAATCACATACAAAGCTTCCAATCATAGTAACCAACACCTTAAAACCCTACTGCACTCATATAGCACATATGTGGAGCAGATAATTAATACGTCTAAATCAGTAATCATCCATCACCCAACACTAGACCCGACCAAATTAAACGAAATTCAACAATTCTTTAATATGTCGGCTACTTCAAAACCTCTAACCTATCTAGGAGTCCAATTCAAACAAGGAAGGGCATCCAACCAAAGGAAATAAAAATCAAATTTCGACAAATCCCGCAGGCGGCTATTCGGCACAACTATATGGAAGGAAATCAAACAACGAACGGGTTAGCCAATCAAGAAGAAATAGATTTCAAATGGAGAATTTATCAACTAAAATATGGGGATTATATTGGTGGGGATTATGACCCCTCTTTTGCATTATTTTTGGGAACCGATAAGGAGTACTTTAGATAAGAGTATGACAAAATATAAAGTCACCATTTTTTATTGTAACACTAACACCCTTACAACAATGAGAAAAAAACAGACCATATTAATGGTTGTTGTGTACAAAGCAATCAGTGACATTAAGCTTTGTCACAAATCAAAGAGTAATCGGGCAGTAAGTATGCACCGCCAAATGTACACTTGACGACTGTAGTGCTTGGCCTAAGAAAAAATCTATCAACACAAATGGATAGAAAGAGTTATAAGTCTTAGATAAAAAAAAAACATGCCAAGAATGAAAAAATGATACCTTCTATTTCTTTCTCTACCATCATCATTTAGTTTTCTCTACTCTTCCTTAGTTTACTCTCCTTTTTATTCATCGCCATCCTCTATAAATTCATTCCATAAAATTAAATATCCCCAAAAAATATCCAACATTTTAATTTTATAGATCGTTAATTAGGATCTTGAACTTCATGACAATCACATCACAAAATAAATATGCAAGAACAGTTTATGAGGAATACCTTATAGCGCTAATCCGTAGTCCATTGTTGATCAACTGGTGTTAGCCATAATACCTTGTGGAGGTCTTGGTTTCTCCTTCTTCACCTTTTACCGTTATGAATACTAAAATTCTCGAACCCAATAGTGATGGATATTGTGTTCCTTTTATAGGTAGAAGGAGGACCAAGTTCCTAGGGTTTAATACTGGCATTAAATCTCGACCGTCCATCAAAGAAGAGATATTAGGAATAATAATCCCATAAAGGAAACCGGACATAAGTATAGCAATACTCTAGATTACCAGGATTATTACATGGGCCCAAGGGAATATTTCTTGCCATACAAAAATATTCTTACATTCTCCCACCGGTCCATGTGATAATCTATTTAACTGGTTAATAGTAGAAAAACATAAGGCGCTAGCGTAATTGCTAACAAAGTTAATGGTTAACGTAACACCTTGGTCAAGTAAGCTATCCATGCGAGTCATAGCGGTTGCACGTTGTCTTGTTATCAACATGTTCCCTTCCATGTACCACAACACAAGTAAGTTACTTAACTAGGCCTTAAATTGGGATATCATAATGGTCCGTGTATGTCTTCAAAAGAAAGACAATTTCTCAAGTAACATTCATCCATTCACATAAGTGTATACTAAATATGGATACGTAAATAAATTCAGAAGTACATTATTAAGAGCTCAATTAGTTTTCAAAAATAAGCACATAAATTAGTCAATTCAATAATCAATTACTCCCACACCTAAGATTTTAATCTTCTTAAGAGGTCTTAAAAGGTAATTATTCATTAAGTGCATCTCCGAATGCAATTGTGCTTAAGCGGTAAATGAACAACTATTGTTTCTGAATTTCCTAATTCACGCATATATACTCAAGGTTCATGTGTTTTGTTCCTTTTGTATCATATCGTGCTTTAATGCTCATGAAGCTAAGACAATAAATTTCAAAGCAATGTAGAGACAAACCTTAAGTCTCTAAGTATCATGATCGTAAATATTCAAACTCAATTGTGGGACTAGTATTAATGGATTCTTCCTTTATAGAATCCATACATCCACAAAAATTGAAGTCCAAAACCCAATCAACTCTTGTTGGGTTTGCTAACTAATTATAAGACATAAGTTAAAATAGTATCTCAAAATTCTTGATAGCTTTCCCGTAATTTGTTCTCGATTCTTTAGGCAATTAGTTAACATATTAACAACTTGTTATAAGTTTCATATCAGAATTAAGACGTAATGAAGATTAAATTTATATCTTCCATCCAACATGAAATAAAATATGTTATTATCTCAAAATTCCTTGAATATTCGATATATGCCTTATATGAGAGCTTTAGTAATCCATATGATATTACTATCACATGGTAAGCTTCATGATATCCTTTATTTCAAAAAAAATATAGAGATATGCATAAAGTCAAGATCACTACTCATAGGTAGTATGTCTTAACATACAAGACCAAGAGTATGAATTTCTCCCACTGATCTTGAGGTATATGCATAAACCTGTAATAATTTCATCCAAAACTTGAAACATTTATAGTTTTGTTGAATTTCATACACCATTATGGGAGGCTGCTTAGATTTCATACTTTGATTTTTAAAATTCGTAGACTAAAATTTATCATTAATAAAGGCTATTTCACATTTAATTAATGCAACTCTTAGGTCATACTGAGTTACTAATAATACTATGATAATTCTGAATAAGTCTTTCTTTGACACGAGAGAAAAACTTATTTATAATCAATGCATCGTTTCAGAGTAAAATCTTTGGCAATAGGTCTTGCTTTATACCGTTTAAAATTGCTATTACAGACGTATTAGGTCAGAAAGACCCACTTTCATACAACTGATTTGTGTCTTTCGAGCAATTAAACAATATCCGAGACTTGACTTTCAACCAATGATTTTTTGCTCACATAGCATCAATCCATTAATCAAAATTATTACACATAATATTTGTGAACCGAAAAACGAGTCTTTGCCATTCCATATCAAAATGTAATAAATTCTTGTAAGAAAATCACTGAAACAACATGAATAACTTTCTTTCAATCTCTGTTGAGACCCTCTTAATGCTGGTTCATGTTGTTATCAAAAAATTTCTTTATTGGCAGTAGTTATATTCTGGAGTATTGGATCAGTAATTTGTGGTCTTTTATTATCTAACATTCTGATAATGAGAAGATTCACAATATCTGTAGAAATCTTAAATAAAGGGATCATTATCATGATTTCTTGAACAAATATATCCACGTACTCCCACTGATTATGCCATCATTAACGAATTTATATTTTCGGTTTCAATAAGTCCCATACTACGGTTAGAACATTAATGAATACCATTTGGATTATTTAGGAAAACCAATGAACCAAAGAATAGTTTTCAAATCCAATTTTCATTCTTGGGAATGTAAGCCCTCACCTCCAACCGAACAACCATAACTTAAATGTGATTTAAACTAGGTTTCCAGCCTTTCTAGTCCAAAGTGTGTCTTTGAAACTGATTTATTGGAAATCTATTTAAATTACACAGTTGCAGAAAGAACAAACATCCACAAATGTATAGCCATTATGCATGGCTCATCATGATTCTAACCATTTTCATAAAAGTATGATTTAGCCTTTTGATATACACTATTATGCCAAGGATAAGTTGGCCTTGTGTATTGATCAACAATTCCAAACTTTTGAAGATATTATGCAAAAGATTTAGGATATTATCCTGTTTTGTCATACCTTTCACAATATTCACCACCTTTGTCAGACTTTATGATTTTCACTTTATCTATAATTGCCTCTCAATTTCAATAATGAATGTTCGATAAAACATCCATGGATTGAGATTCATAATGCAATCGATAGATTTACACAGTAACGCGAAAAATCATCAGGTGATAAACAATTTTATCTTCCAAAAAACTGGACCATTAAAAGTCTACAGAATAATCATAATATACAATTAATAAGAACAAAAGCTTAAATTTATAATAGAGATAAATGACAATTAAGCTTACAATAGTTACATACCTTCAATAAGATTCTCCTGTGGGTAAAACCTTATCAAGGAACAATGTGAGACATGAAAAATATCTGTGGATATTTTACATTCTCATAATTTAACATTATTATGTCTGTCAAATACTATAACTAGAATCACCTGTGGGCAACTCATGTCCTAAAATGTATTAACAAACTCCAATAATTCTAAATATGTTCAACCTAATATAATGTGAGTTGTAGTCACCTGTGGGTGGCTATTATTTCACATGTATATGAAACATTTAGATACCTTTAATGCTTGTTTAAATTTGTGAACCAAAACTACTTGTGAGCAAGATTGTTCTAATGGTTAAATCAAACTAAGATGACCCAAAATATACAACACTTACTAGATAAGAGCATAGCATCACCGTGGTGATAACTAAACTATCCAAAGAAACATGTACAATCGCAAATATCACACTAACTTTTCTTGTGATATTACACAGTCCCACTCAAAGATATGGACATACTTGATCTGATCATAAATTTAGTCGCTTATAAACAATAATGAGTAACCCTAAAACATCAATCACGAACATTTATTCAAAAGCATGCCATACATAAATTGTGAAAAAAAAAATCAACACCCTATAATCGAAAAATATCCAAACATAATGAACTTTTTCTTAAACCAAAATCGAGCATGAAGCAAGTCTATAAATATAATTCAATAATAAAATTTCATTGAAGAAAAATTCTTTGATGCATCGCTCATTTAAATATGATACAAGCTTAAAAATCATGATAAATAACGGATATATGATGAATTAATATGAAAAGTGTTAAATAGTCAATGAATATCATTTTCAGAAATATGGAGAAATTTATCAAAAATAAAACCTCAATTTCATAGAGGACGCAATAAGTTTTGGACAACATAATAAAAATATTCATGAAAATATGAAAAATTCGTAATAGGTTACTCAACTCGATAATGAGTTAATTTATGTAAATTTTCTTTTATGCACTTTTAAGAAATAACGTAAAATCATGTGATGATTATTTAATTACCATAATGTATGATCAGATATTGTACACTTCAATGTTATCTTAAACATGTGAACTCAAATTACCCGTGGGTAATTGTTGTTCTAATACATTTAAGAAAAACAATATTATAAGCACTTGACATGATAACGATTATGATCGAAAAATTATTTGACATCACCGTGGTGATAGCCAAACAACTCAAAAATAATGCCATAATAACTACTAAACCTTGCCTTTACGGCTTAGCGTATTCGTGCTTACAATAAAATTATTATTATTGCTAAGATAAAAAAATTCTAGTATCACTGTGGTGATAACTAAAGAATTATGACCTAAGAATCTTAAGCACAATAATTTTATACGTACAATTGAAATTATCATCAACATTGGGAGAAAAGTGAAACATGATGACACAAGACACCTTCATGATTCAAATCGCTTCATATCCATAATGTATGATCAACAATCATATCGCTTAATGTTTTCTTAAATATGTGAACTCCAATTTCCGCTGGTAAATTTTGTTCTAATATATTTAGGAAAATCAATATTACAAGCATTTGAAAAAATTGTGATCATGGCCAAAAGTGATTTGACATCACTGTGGTGATAGCCAATCAATAAAATAATGTCATTATCACATGATGTCCATAACTGCAAAACCTACACTTTACGGTTTGCAAATTCATGCTTATAATAACATTATGATTATATTGAGATATAACACTCTAGCATCACTGTGGTGATAACTAAAGAGTCCCATAATAATTTCAAGTATAATCTCATAAAATCAAAAAAGAAAAACAATAATCTGAAGGAAACTATACCCTAACGCACAAGCACACAACCATATCATAATGTACACACAAATTTAATAGTGCATGTCAAACAATGGTTTTGATCATAAAATCATTTGGCAAGAAAACGGATTTGATTGTGCATTAATGTTTTCGATAAAGCGGAAGCATACTAGCCGTTTCAGATTTCCTTGGATAAGACAATTTTATAATGCTTTTGATATTGTCATCATTTATAATTGTGCTGATTATGAAGCTTAATACAATCTATAATATCATGGAACCAAAACAAGCGTAATCGAATTCGGTCAAAACCCAATTTGTCCCAGTTAAAATCCAACCGTTAAAGTCATCGTAAAAGTTAACTAACATAAATAAAACAGTCAAGGTGCCAGTGAAGGAAATGAATAATATTGTCCCACCATAAATTCAGTTATAATGCCAAATTGACTTTACCTTAACGTTTTAATGTGGAGCCCTTTAACATTTTCTCAAACTTTAATATTTCGTGGCCAATTAGATTTGTATGGACCCGTCAATCATTTTAGACTTAACCTCATTGATCCTTATGGCTCTCAGCCAATTAAAATGAAAAGATTTTCACTGTTTAAGATTTTTATATCCCATTAATATTTCATGCCGGATAATAATTCACAGTTTATTACCCTTATTAGCCCACATACCTATTACAAACAAAATAAAAAATATTGTCCAACTTAAATGCACAGGCCCACCAAGTGATCTTTTGCCTTCCAAATTTAGGGAAGAGGCAAATTCTAAGCATTAATGCAGGCGCATATTTTCTGTGTACGTTTAATTTCGATTTAAGTTTTATGAATTGATCGATCATGAAAACATCGTCACTATCAAATGGATGTAACTTTGATGTGAGATATATACATAGCGGCAAACAAAAAAATAATACGTAATTGCATTTTATCAATGGACGATCATGAGTTCTAAACACTAGCTCTGATGCCAACTATAAGTTTTAATTTTATAGATCGTTAATTAGGATCTTGAACTTCATGACAATCACATCACAAAATAAATATGCAAGAACAGTTTATGAGGAATACCTTATAGCGCTAATCCGTAGTCCATTGTTGATCAACTGGTGTTAGCCATAATACCTTGTGGAGGTCTTGGTTTCTCCTTCTTCACCTTTTACCGTTATGAATACTAAAATTCTCGAACCCAATAGTGATGGATATTGTGTTCCTTTTATAGGTAGAAGGAGGACCAAGTTCCTAGGGTTTAATACTGGCATTAAATCTCGACCGTCCATCAAAGAAGAGATATTAGGAATAATAATCCCATAAAGGAAACCTGACATAAGTATAGCAATACTCTAGATTACCAGGATTATTACATGGGCCCAAGGGAATATTTCTTGCCATACAAAAATATTCTTACACAGTTTACTCTCCTTTTTATTCATCGCCATCCTCTATAAATTCATTCCATAAAATTAAATATCCCCAAAAATATCCAACATTTTCAAAATACGTACAACTAGTTTCTCTTTCTTTCTCAATAATTTTTATTTAAAACTATACGTACTCCCATGTTTTAATCATTGTACTTTCTATAGTTTCTCTTTTAATTCTCTTTCTCAACGAAAAGTTTGCATGTGCACAAAATTTGAGTATGTATTTAATTTCCACTTGCATAAAATTATGCAAGCATTATTCATATGTGCACAGGCATTGTACATATAGTTACATTTGTCATTTGGGACCGGATGCAGAATGTACTCCTTAGTAGGACAAGTCAAGACAATTTGTTCCAATATGCATAATTTTCCTTAAATTCCACTAGAGCACGCACAATTAGCCGAATTTAGTAATAAATGTGGTACAATTTGCACTTTTTGTAATTGAAAATAGTGAAGTCACATGCCTTTATTATCAAGGCTCTGCTGATGGGGTGTACCAACCCATTAAAAATGGCGTTTTTATCTTATACCCCAAACAAATTCGTCCCCTATTAACAATTTTGTTTATTAGCAACACTAGTTGTGATTCTCATGAATTCATTATCCATGATTTTTCGTGAGATAAAAGCGTTTCTTTCTCTTATCCCAAGTAGCCTCTCCATTCTATTGTAAAATTAGATAAAACATCTAAAATATCAAAACTTTATCAAGATAAAAATTCATACGTATTACTATTCTATCCGATGGATATAAGAATGTTTGGGAAGTTTTTAATGGCGGCAAAGTTTCCAAATTTCTCTCCATTTTTTATATTTGCAGTTTGAAATGCAAAGAAATATGTTTTGGATTTTTCCTGGCGGAAAATTTTCCAAGTTCCCTCTATTTATTTATCCTAGCATTTTTATGGGCTACCCAAAAGAATTAGGGCGACACAAAAGGACAAAATAGGTCATAATCGGAAGGTTAATCCATAATCGGAGATAACTTTATAATCCCGTTTTTTAATGGCCAAACTACCCTTTACAATCGGTAGATAACTATACAATCGGTGGTTAACCAACAATCATGAGTCAATTTAGTTTATATAGCTTCCGAATATAAAGTATCCCCAAAATAAAATCCTCTATCTTTTGAATTTTGATTATCCTATAATCTATTAGTAAATAAAGTTATCTTGACTCCGATTAAAGTAGACCTTTAGCTAAAATGCTACCATAATCGGTAGTCAAGATAGTTCATATAACTACCTAATACTCCCTCCGTTTCCTAAAGATAGTCCGGTTTGACTTTGTCAAGATATTAAGAAGACCATTATAATTTACATATCTACCCTCAAGTACTTGCCTAATTTAGTTCAATTGAAATGTTAATAATAAAAACTTCCAAAAATTGATATGGAATTGTAAATAGGAAATAAAAAAAATAAAATTAAAACATATCCCATTTATGGAAACAGTATCACCAAAGTTAAAAGAAAAAATATTTGGAATATTGTGCGGCAAAGTAGTTTGCCTCTCGCTCCTTCAGAAAAAAAAGAAAACAATCCCTCGCGCCTGAAACTATAGGAGCGAAATATGGCGGGAACATTGAAATTTAAAAATCAAAGTCCGCTTCAAAACTAAAATTTGGATTGTTTCCTCTTCTCATTATATGCTCACCATGGAAACAAGATTTTAACTTAAATTCCAAAGATTCTCTCCCATGTATATATACCCCTGTTAATCTCCATTAAACAATCAAACTCTTCTTACGTGCAAATCTGTCTCTCTTTCTCTCTAACGGAGTATCTTGATACCCACCTTCAACCTCAAAATCATCCAGTTGCAGGTATAAATTCTAACGGAGTATTATGTTGGACTATGCGGTGCTTAATTCAGTTATGTACAAAATCATGTTTACTGATTTTAGAATCAATAGTATGCGTGATTTTGTTCTCTTTTGATTTTTAGTCTAAGGAAACCATGATCTGTATATATTTGGTGTTTTAAGAATACTCCATCAACCAATAGGAGAACTGGAGTACTAATTTTTCAATTCTAGCCTATGTTGTTGTCTAACACCCGTTTCTTTCTCTTGTTGTACAAAAACCAGGAGGATGGAATCTTCAAAGAACAAAAATCTAACCAATAGTCAACGTCAGGCCATTTATGAGATGCTTCTCAAACAAAGTGTTGATGGAAAAATCAAGCATGGTACAGGTGTTGAGATTGCTGCGAAGTTTTCTATAAGCACAAGAACTGTTCGTCGGATCTGGTACCGGGCAAAATCTGCAATTACTAACGGCTCTTTGGTTGATGTATCTCATAGGCTAACTGGCCGAGTTGGTCGTAAGCGAGTTGAAATCGACCCGAACGTCATATCCTCAATACCTTTACGCCAACGCACAAGTATGCGATCATTGGCAAGTGCGGCAAATATTTCTGCGTCAACAGTTTGTAGAAGAACCAAAGAAGGTGCCATCCGTCCGCATTCAAATGCTGTGAAGCCCGCATTAACAGATGACAATAAAAAGGCAAGACTAATTTTCTCCCTGTCAATGCTCGAAGAGTATATTTACCCTAACAAACCGATCTTCAAAGATATGTACAATTATGTGCATATCGATGAAAAATGGTTTTACCTTACCAAGGAATCACAAAAGTATTATCTCCTCCCAGAGGAAGATGAGCCTTTGCGTAGTTGCAAGAGTAAGAGGTTTATCACCAAGGTGATGTTCTTGGCGGTTGTCGCTCGTCCCAGGTTAGATGAAGGATTTGATGGAAAGATTGGGATTTTCCCTTTCACTTTCCAAGAGCCAGCAAAACGCAATAGCAAGAACCGGACTGCTGGTACGTTAGAGACAAAAGCAATTTTGTCTGTCAACAAAGATGTCATACGTTCATGTCTAATCAACCAAGTTTTGCCAGCAATCCGAAGTAAATGGCCACATAGTAGCCGCATGGAGCCGATATATATTCAGCAAGACAACGCCAGGCCGCACATCAACCCAAATGACCAGGAATTCCTTGAAGCTGCTTCTAGAGATGGATTCGACATTCGGTTGTCTTTCCAACCACCAAACAGTCCGGATTTTAATGTTTTAGATCTTGGCTATTTTCGGGCGATTCAGTCACTCCAACATACATATGCGCCCAACACAATCGATGAACTGGTTCAAGCGGTGGAGGACTCTTTCGAAAGGTTATCTCCTGAAAGCCTCAATTATATTTTCCTGACATTCCAAGGTTGCTTGATTGAAACTATGAGAGTGTTCGGAGGTAACAATTACAAAGTGCCACATATGGGGAAAGATAGACTGGCGAGAAATGGAAATCTACCTGTTCAACTTGATTGTGAAGCTCAGCTCATATGGATGGTTCGAAACTACCTCAGTTATCAGTAATCCAGGGAAGGTGCAGTACTGTGATCACTTTTCGTAGGGAGTAGTGTTTGGTTTGGTTATTGGTTATGTCATGTCTTAATTTTCGTTTGGTTTTCTAGATTCGTATAGGGAATTAGTGTTTCCTTTGGTTATCTCATGTTTTTTTTATCTTGTTCGTTATCATTTTGTTTGGAGTAGTAATAAAGTTATCTTTGCTGGAATGGATTTTTTACTGTGAGAAAATTAGATGCATAGTTGGATCACTATGCTGATTTTGATTTTTGTGAAACATCACTTTACCCCATTTGGGATTGAATCTTTTCCCAGAGTTTTCTGTTAGCAGGTATTATTGCTTGAAAATAAAATGTTGTCAGTCCACCTGCTAGATGAAACATTACAGCGACTTTCGACAGCTAATACCAGAAAATTCAATTAGCCTCTTCATTATAGACTGGACAACATGGAATGTTGCTTGAGTACATATAGAATGTCCTATAGTGGAAATTCATAGTCCGTTTACTAAGCAGAAGTTTGTCGAGAGCCTTGGAAAATAAATTCTCAAATATTTTTCTGAACATGGAGCCAGAGCATGTCCCCTTTAAAAAATTTACGGATAGTGAATCTTTCTGCAATGGGAAGATAATCCTAGATTGTGTCTTAGATGAATTCTAAGGGAAGATCACAACTAGACTATGAAAAACATCTCATTTCATTTCCATGTTTCCTGAAAAAGAGACCTGGAAGGTCCCCTTACGTGTTGTATGATCCATTAGAAACTAATGAAGTCTTTTCAGTTTATTGTTTTGTCTTTTTCTTAAAGAACAAAGCAATTGAACGAAGAGTCATAGATCCTTGTTGACATCATGTGTACCAACAATCAGATGCTTTCCTCATTAGCGTAAAAATGTTACTCAAACAATCGAACAAAGTGCAAACAATAACCACATGTTACCAAATCAAAAAAAAATTATTGATAGAAAATTTTATTCATAGAACATAGAGTAGTAAATGTCTCTTAATCAAAAAAATTAGGCATATGTATTTTCAGCATTTGACGGATAACAGCTTGGTGCTCATTATCCTTGGTTGATGCATTCATTTCCACCACTGTCATCTTTTTTTTGGCGGCATCGCTCCTAGCTTTCAAAATTGCCTCAGCCATAGCCCCTAAGTAAGCAAGTTTTTCGTAATCCATGGGGTTCGGGAAAAAAAAGGTGGAAAGATTATAGAGATAAAAAATGGTGTTTGCAAAAAAGAAAAGAGATGAAAAGAATAGAGAGATAAAAAGATTGTATACTTATGGAGGATATACTTTCTAAGGAATTTAATTTGGAACCATATATATTGTCTTTTAAAAGGAATGCAGAATAAATGTGTTTCCTTAATTATATAGATATTTAGATTGGGTCCCATTATTTTTTTTTTTATAAATATAAAAGGTTTAAGGGTATATTGGAGAGATCATTAAAAAAATACGTCCATAAACGTAAGTGACACAATTTTGAAAGCACCAAAATGGAATAGAGGACGGTCTTTCGAAACAGAGGAGTATAATGTAGCCCCAAAATGAGATTTTGCAAAAATCCTCTTTTTTTGAATTTTGGTTGAGCCTATAATCGGTAAGAAAGGAAAAGTTATCATGACTTCTGATTAAACAAAGTTGACTCTCTTTGCAAATATCCTACCATAATCGATAGTCAAGATAGTTCATATAACTACCGAATATAGAGTAGCCCGAAACGAGATTTTGCAAAAATCCTCTTTTTTTGAATTTTGGTTGTGCCTATAATCGGTAAGAAAGGAAGAGGTATCATGACTTCCGATTATACAAAGTGGCTCTTTTTGTTTGAATTCCTACCATAATCTAGTCAAAATAGTTCATACAACTACCAATATAGAGTTGTCCCAAAAATGAAATTTTGCAATCGGCGTATAACTAAATTACCGATTATGAAGGTACATATAAGTATTTTTATCCTATTTTGTCTTTTGTGTCGCCCCTAATTCTTTTGGGGTCGCCCCTAAAAATGCTAGTATATATTGATATTGCAATTTCTTGTTGAAACCTAAGACTAAGTCTTATGGGATGCTAGTCTAGCACCTAGATTAGCAAATGACTACCTCCTAAGTCTTATGGGAGTGCTAATCTAGCAAATTAGATTAGCATCCACATCGACCAAATACTGAACCATTCTGCGCCAACACTAAACCATTCAACGCTTCATATCTCAGCCGGGATCGATCAAAATAAATCTCCCCAAAGATCGAACCATTCCGCGGTAAAAGGTAGTTTTTTCGAGCGCAAATCATTCAACAGAATTATCTAGATCTTACTTCACATACTAAATGAATCGCGGAGAGAGAACTAGTGTTAATTTTTTTGCCACACTTTTTTTTTTTAAATTGCAATACTTAAGTGTTAATCTAGCACCTCCAATCTCGACCATAAGACTTAGTCTAACCGAGACCGGCCCCTTTTAAACTTTGTTAATGGTAAATCATGAAAAAATATAACTAAGACTGGGTCCCATTTGATGTATCTAAGCTATGTACGAAATTTTTTTGCGTTGACCCGAAAAAGTTCACGTGTATCTCAATTTTTCGCTGGAGGAAACAATTTATGAACTCACTTGCATTTTGTCAGCTACTCATAATCATTTTCCCGTCAAAAGAAAAACGTATAGTCTGTTTCCTGGGAAAACGACTGTACTGTCCAATCTGATATGACCTGACAAGCGGCAAATGTAGCTTTTGTATGCAAATGTGTGTCGGATTTTGGCTACGTTATAGTTGACTACACTGCATGCGAAAAAGCAAGGAGTGAGGCTTTGCATATTTATCCGAGGCTTCGCAGGGATGACTCAAAATTTCTCTTAAGCCGATGGAGAAATTTTGACCAACAAAAGGCTACCATTCACATCTAGGTAAGAGTGAACAAAAAATTTAATTTTGGTAAAACCGTAGTTTGATAGAGCATATGAATGTAACCAACATAGACACTGCTCCCAAAGTTTCCAACCTCCTCAAAATTTCTTGCTCCAAAACTAATTATTACATCTAATTTGCACTGGTGGTGCTACTCACGGCTCTAAAACACCACGAATATTTATAGATATCCACTACCACGTTTAAAGATCTATCAAGCTCAGAAACAACACATTTGAAGAAGCTAAAAGGCTGCATAAAAAACTTCTAGCATCCAACCATTATAGGCTGCATAAATACGTCATATAAGATGCGTATGCTGCTCTGTACTCATTATAGGTAAAGAAAATGCATGATCATAACAAATTAAGGGCACAACAAAGAAGTAACAATATCAAAGAAGCTCAACACGCAACCAATAGACAAAACCATCTACAGAGGAAAGAAAACTAAGACAGACCGGCAATCAGCCACTAATAATTATTACTAATCTACAATCTATTGTATCGATACCCAAAACCATGTATATAAAATCACTAGAAACTAGAGATATATGTGTGTGTGCGCGCTCAAACTGAATTGACTGACAAAAGTAAATGGTGGAGAAGGATACAAATGATACAGATAAACAATAACATACTCCCTCCGTCCCATATATATAGGCGGAATTTTGGTTTTTGTTTGTCCCAATAAATATGCGGACTTTACTTTCCAAGATGAATTTTTCCATATATACCCATATTTATTGTACATAGGTAATTGTGTTGGAGATAAGACGAAGGGTAAAACAAGAAAAAACATGTAAAATTATAAATCACATGCAATTTTCTTAATCCAAGAGAATTGTCTCTCTCCGCCTATATATGTGGGACGGAGGAGTAAAACAAAGGCGACAAGATCAAAGTCCATATCAAAATGCCTGCGGTTTTCTCGCAAAGATCAGGTATAATGGGAGCACTATCAACAACATATAACCAATTCTAAATGTCAGTTAATTAAACTTTTGGACCTAGAAAATTATCAGATGTTATAAGAATAGATATTACTAGGGCTGCACAGAACCGTCCCGTCCCAAGGTACCGCACGGAACCGCGGTGTACCGGCCCCGGCAACCGTAGTCGTCGGAGATGGTACAAGTACCAAGAGCCGGTACCGTGCCTAGAGTAGGCAGTACAAGTAACGGTTCTAGGCTATTCCCGTCCCGTCCCGTCCCGTAGTACCGATGATCTCTAGCCGTTGATATTAGGGTTAAATCCTAGCCGTCTATAGTAGGGGTTATACCCTTTCAGCGGCCTTTCTCCATCACATTCTCCTCCTCATTTCCTTATTCTTCTTCGGTTCTTCCCTATCTCTTTTCATTTTCCTCTCAGACAAGAGAAGAGAAGAGGCCATCGATGATGATGCATACCACCATCTTTTTAAGTTCTAATCATCATCGGTTCATCACCGCTTCTAAGTTCTAACACCATCTTCGAGCCACCGCACCACCATCTTCCTTTTCTATTTACTGCAAGTCTCCAACTCGCAAGCAATGTAATAGCTAATAACAACTAATAATAGTTAGGGTTTTTGAAAACAAATTAGTTTTGTTCATTTATATAGGATTTTTGTTGATTTCTCTAGATTTGAAACCGATTGTAATTTTTTGATTTTGATTTTAGGGTTTTGGAATTTCTGGTGTGGTTCATAACTTCATATGGACTGATTGTTTAGTCAACAACAAATAAAAAAAGGTAAACCGTATTAATATTGATTCTAGGGTTATAGAATTTGAGACACTGGATTAGAATTTGAGGGTTATGTTAATATTGTCTAGGGTTATAGACTGATTTTTGAATCTGATTTTTGATAGACTGATTTTTGAATTTGAGGGTTATGTTAATATTGATTCATATGGACTGTTATGTTAATGAATCTGATTTTTGATTTTAGGGTTATAGAATTTGAGACACTGGATTAGATGGATGAGCTCTCACTTTAGAACTTTAATTTTTTTTTTCATTGCAGATGGATGCGAATACAACTCAAAGTCGAGATACAACCAAGTTGGTTCCTCTCGTAGTCCGCACTCTTTCGTCGATGCTCGCAAGCTCGCACAAGGAGATCCAACGATTCCAATCGAAGCTACAACTATTGCTGGTGATGTAGGCTTGAAGTCGAAATCAAAAGTTTGGAATGATTTTATAAAACTAGATGAGGAATCGGCACAATGTAAATACTTGTAAGAAGAAATTGAAATCAGTCCAAAGAATGGTACGTCTGGATTGTGGAAACATTTGAGGCATTGCACCCGTAATCCTAATAAGAAGAAGGCGGAGGACAACGATTATTGTGTTTGAACCCCAAAGGCCAGTGAGGAAAGTAAATTAATTGCATCTAGTTTCAGTCAAGAAGCGTGCGTAGGGCTCTTGTTGTATTTATCATTGTGGATGAGAAGCCATTCGTAATTGTTGAAGGTGAAGGGTTTAGGGCCTATTCTCAAATGTTGGAGCCTAGATTCATAATGCCCATGTCAGATGACCATTTATAGGGATTTGTTACAACTTTATGTTGATGAGAAAATCCGTCTCAAACGTTACTTTAGAAGCTTCCAATGAGAGTGTCCTTAACAACTGACACATGGACTTCACCTAACAATTATAACTACATATGTGTCACGTTTCATTTTATAGATCAAAATTGGAAGTTACAAAAAAAGAATCATCTTGTTTTGTCAAATTGAAGGTCACACAGCGGATATTGGTCAAATGTTGGAAAGATGTTTATTGGATTGGGGTCTTGAAGATGTGTTTGGGGTTACTCTAGACAACGCTAGTGCTAATACGAAGGCAATTGAATATTTGAAGCAAAGTGTGATTGGTTGGACATCACCTCAGCTAGAGCCGAATATTTGCACGTTTGGTTTTTCGATTTTTTCATTTCTAAATTCTAACATTTGTATGTATGTGTTCATTTCAATGTATGTGTACATTTCATTTCGATTTGTTCACTTCACTCTTACCAGGTCAGTGTGCAGCTCATGTTCTTGCCATTGTGACAAAAGATGCAAGAAGACTCTACAATAAGTCAATTTGTAGGATCAAAGTCGCTTATCAAGTATGTAACTAGATCCTCGCTAGGTTGAATAAGTTTAAACATTGTTGTGAATTAGAAAAGATTGAATATAAGCAAGGTTTGATCCCGGATGTTAAAAGTAGATGGAATAGCACTTATTTAATGTTAGAAGTCGCCAAAAGTATGAAAAAGTTTTCAAAAGGTTAGAAAAGCATGATAAGGACTTTAGACATAAGTACATATTTGAAGAATCTAGGAAAGATGCTTTACCCGATAATTGATAATTATGACATGGAAATTGATAATGCTTTTGAGGATTATTCTAGTTACGAACTGAGGGGAAGGTGAAGAAGAATCTAATAAGAAAGGGAAGAAAAGATGAACAACAAGAAGAAAAGCCTCGTCAACATGCTCCATATGAAGAGGATTGGAAATATGCGAGAGGTCTTCTTGAAGTGCTTAAAGATATTTTTCGATGCTACGGTTAGATTTTTTGCCTCAACACAAGTTACAACTCCCGGTTTCTTGTGGGAAGTAGTACTCATCCATGAACAGTTAGTTGAGTTTAGAGATAATGCAACCACTACGGGAAAAATCATCATTGACGACACTAGATAAGAGTTGTAGTACCCCTACGACAACTCCATTTCATGCATTGTGGAACGGGGGTATTGTAGAAAGTCCAAGCTTTTCTACAATGGTTGAAAAGGGTTGTAAAGGGTGATGTGATTCATGGTTCGACAATATTTTGCCAAAGTTGTGATTCTCTATCGATTTTTTTTTGAAAGCCTAACACAACCCTTGCTTGTGTTGTAGGAATATCTTGGACAACACAAGTAGGGTATCGTGGAAACATATGTAACAACAAATACTGGTATTATGAATAAGATTTACACGTCTCTTGTGTGAGTTGTGGAACTATCTTGGACAACACATAGTTATGTTGTAAAGACACTATTTCACAATATCTCGTTTGTGTAGTTGAAAAGTGGAAGACAACATTTATTAGTATTGTGAATAATATTTTCACTACACCTTCTAGAGTTGTTGAACTTGTCTAAACAACTCCTACTTATGTTACAAGATTTGCTTTTACAATACCCTCAAAGGTTGTAATATTTGAAGTATCAACTTCTATTTACAGTAGATGAATGTGTAACTACAACTTTTATTAGAAGTGGTGTGCATAAAACTATTTTGAAAAAAAAAAAATATAGCCGAAACTATAGTGCCGAAAGTATTTCACATTCACATTAACATACTAGTGCAACACACTTACATTCATTCAAGTTAACCTACTAGTGTTGAACACACACATTAAAAAAATGGCAGTGATACAAAAGTTAATTTCCCTAAACACACTCCAAAAAGATTATGAAGATGTCTATGAGAACACTAATCGATCCTTGGGTACTCAATGGCAAATGATTTGTACAGATCCTTCAATTTCTCACCTAGATCTTTGCTGCTCCGTTGTTGTTCTCTTCTTTGAAGTTCAAGCCATAGGTTTTGTCTGATCCGTAAAACTCGGCGGCGAGCCAACATCCATTCCAATGACAATTTCTTTAGTGTAGCCAACTTTAGCAATGGATGTACTCTTAAGCAACTCAAGTCCTTCCTTGTTCTCTTGGATGTTGGGAGCAAAGCCACCTTCATCACCAACATTGGTTGCATCTTGACCGTACTTCTTCTTGATGACAGACTGCAAACAAGATGGTCTATTAGGTCAGCAAGTGAAATAAACATATAAGCCACCACATGATTTAAGTTCAGATTTCTATGTTCTCTTGGTCGTATCTAGTTAATCAACCATACAAAGTTCCTAACATCAACATAATCAGTTCAATAAGGAGGAAACAGATGAAATAGTTTGGTGCGAACCTTCAAGTTGAGGTATACTTCAACTCCCATTTTCATTGCCTCCAACGGGAAGGATCATGAGTTGCATTGCAAGTTTGATTCCGGCGTGTGATCCCCATTAACAACATTGAAAGCAGAACCGAAGCACCAAGTTCTTGTTACCAGCAAGGTTGGCGATATGCTGCAGAAAAAGAACAAAATCAGATTAGACCTTCTACAGAAATATGAATTAATTCATTTTTACATTCATAATATTACATTCATGACAACATGATGATAACAGATATTTATCAAGCTTGTGGCTTCAGGGATGCAGAAACAACCTAGGCCAATTGGACACCAAATATTTTTGAATTACTAATATTTAACCACCACCTCATATAAATTTCCAACTGCTTAAATGTGGCTTCAGGGATTTCACCAGGTCTTATAGAATAGGATGTACTACTTATTCGAAAGAAATCCCAAGCAGCTTGGAATGTGCATGTATACTTCTGCAAGAAAAGAAGGATTGCTTGCCTCAGTCATGGTAAACAAGAGCAGTGATATTTATTTCTCTTCTTCTTGAGTTACACAACCATTTTCATCCATTCATACACATCCAGGGGACACTCAAAATGACGACATAATGCCAAAAAAATGATTTCCATTGAAACAAAATAAAATTACTCACAAACCTTTAAAAGGACATGATGATGTGAGATACCAAGATTTGAAAGGTTATCCTAATATCGGTCTTTCTATAAGTTATATCTTTATACCGATTTAAGTAATTTGATGGATCAAGTTTTTAGCACGGAGGTTTGATATTCCAACAGCCCCATTTGTGGTAGGAAAAAGAATAAGCCGATTTACATTTTAAGTGAAGAAACTCATCTCGCACCGCAAAGAAGACCGAACCTACATGTGCACGTAACTCAACCGTCTACTCTTTGACTTATCTTGAAGACAAGGTGGAAACTCCAAACTGGGAATCACAGAAGCTTGATGACGCACCCTTACTCGAACAACAACCGACTCCGATAAAAATATTACTGAAATGCACATCAATAAAATTCTCTAACTGTCATGCAGAAGTAGAAGTATTATCTGTTTTTCCAATACCGTAAGCGGAGGAGAAAGAAATGAAATCGATTAAACAAAGCCATCCATACACAATTGTCACCAAATTATAACCACACCAAGACCACCCTCACCACTCCAAAAACAATTTGAGCATAAATCTTCATGAAGTTCAGATAAACTAACTTGAAGTCAACCAAATCTATCATTTTTGACAAACAAATTTTTAACGTCAATATTCTCATCCTTGATTTTAATAAAAAGGTGTGACCATGTTATTTATTGACATGGAAACCAAACTTGAAGGAAAAAAATGGACCCTAAAATCGTAAGTGTTTTTCAATCTGTCTTTGAGTTGGCTACATGTGTACATCCAAATGACAATACAGTTAAAACTTCTGCTGCATCTCATATTGTTCCTTCAACTGTGTCTTCTGCCTAACAAACAAGATTCACCTGCGTTAATGCTAAGGAAATATTATAACACAGTATGAACATTGTAATGTAATCCCGCATGAATATCACTCAAAATAAGTATCAAAGACAAACATCACTCAAAAATCAAAAGATTTTAGTGCTTCCATTACCTGCAATTTATCTTCTCCCATCACTATACTTGGTTTCTCTCCCAAGCCAACACTACTTGCAATCTCTCATCTCTGTAGTTGTAGCCGCACCTTCACCATCACCTTGTTATTCCATATTGGGCACGCTTCACCATCTCACCTTTGATCGTAATCTGCTAACCTCCAAGACCATCAACATCGCACCATTAGAAATAATTTTAACCTGCAATCTCTCACTCTTCTTAGCAACATATTCTCAACACTGCATCTCTTCCAGCTTCATTCAATCATTCATAAAAAGCTCCATACACAACTGCATCTCTTCCAGCTTCTTTAACTCTAATAGCATCAACTCTTACATGCTTTTGCTGCAACTCAAGTTCCACCAGCATTCTCTTAGCTCCATTAGCATCAATGACCCATACTCTCCCCTGCCAAGACCACTGCATTCAACCATGTAACTTACTGCAGCAACAATGAGTCACAAACCCAATTTTTCTTTATCTGCATTCCACAAATTCAATGCAAACCCTAACCATCAAAGATATCTCAATTTCGAAAAAGCAGAGATAAAGGATGGGTTTATTTTAAATAATTGGAATCATTTATCTCTTCTTTCCCTTTCATCAACGAAGTCACCACCATCTTCACTGATTCTGTCAAAATCTTTTACTCCACCTGAAATTCAGAGAGAATGATGGCTGTGGCTATGTTAGAGAGAAATTGAGAGATTGAGAGGATAATTAGAGAAGAAATCTGTTTGTGAGAGTCTGAAATGAATTGGGAGTTTTCTGAGACAGAGAATAAATCGAATTAGACTTGAGGTTGAATTCAGTTAGGGTTTGAAGAACTGGGATAGAAGAAATTCGAGTTCCCAAATGAATAATAAGTGGGTTTGTCACTAAGGGTTAGTATCGGATTTGGGTTTTGATGATTGTCTTGTTGAATCGAGTACCCAGGATGAGGAACGGCCGTTTAATTGGATCTCATTTTTGAGATGTTAAAGAGATGTAGGTGGTCTTGAAGTATCTCAGTCCATCCGTGATGAATTCGAGAAGATAAGAATGAAGATCTGTGCAAGAAAGAGATTTGGTGGTAGTTAGAGATTTGTGGGTTAGGTTTTCTTTTTCGCCTAGGGAGGCGGAAGACGAGAGGAAGAGTAAAGGAGGAAGAGATGAGAGAAACAGATTAGAAAAACTGAGGGAACCGAGAGAAAAAAAATTTGATCGTTTTGTATAAAGGGAATTGGATGGTAAAGATTTCATGAAATGCATTCATACGGATTATGAAAAAATCTATGGACTAGAAAGATTTGATTTAAGACATCAATACGGATCAAGGCAAGTGTGCTTTCTTTGTGCTTTCTCTTTGTGTTAATACGAACTCATGTTTTCGGTTTGATTATCAACCTTCGACATGAAAAAAATCCAAAAAAATATTAATAAATTTAGGACATTGTTATCGACATTACGATATAAAAAATACAAAAATGTATACGAATGAATCGAAATGAAAAATGAATTCGATAATTGGTGTGTTTTTTGTGCTTTCTCTTGTGTTTTTCCTTTCTTTGTGCTTCCTATTTGAATTTCACTAGTCGCATAGGTCATGAAGTAATTTTGACAAGTTATACAGTCATGAAGTAGCTTTAGTTCACACCTGTAAACTCGAAGTTATAAGATTACTAGAGATGGACCATGAAACTCAATTATACAGGTCATGAAATCGATAAATATGAAGCTCGGTGTTGATTCAAACTTCAATTGTGGTATAACAGCATACAAACTGTGAACCAAGAAGCTCCGGGAGGGTTCTGACTTCAAACTTAGCATGATACATCATCGAATTCGATAAATATGAAGCTCAATGTTGATTCAAACTTCAAATGTGGTATAACGACATACAAACAAACTGGAACCAAGAAGCTCCTGGAGGGTTCGACTTCAAACTTAGCATGATACATCATTGAAATCGATAAATATGAAGATCGTTGTTGCTTTCGAACTTCAAATATGGTATAACGACATACAAACTGTGAACCAAGAAGCTCTGAGAGGGTTCTGACTTCAAACTTAGCATGATACATCATCAAAATCGATAAATATGAAGCTTAGTGTCGATTCGAACTTCAAATGTGGTATAACAACATACAAAATATGAACCAAGAAGCTCTGAGAGGGTTCTCGACTTCAAACTTAGCATGATACATCATCAAAATCGATAAATATGAAGCTCAATGTCCCTTTGAACTTCAAACTTGGTATAATGGCATATAATCTATGAACCATGAAGCTCGAGAGGGTTCTCGACTTCAAACTTAGCATGATACATCATCTAAATTGATGAATATGAATCTTAGTATCGATTCGAACTTCAAATGTGGTATAACAACATACAAACTATGAACCAAGAAGCTCTGAGAGGGTTCTGACTTCAAACTTAACATGATACATCATCAAAATCGATAAATATGAAGCTCAATGTCGATTCGAACTTCAAACTTGGTATAATGGAATATAATACATGTAAGATTCCTCCGGAATATACCCTGAAACTTTAAACAAGCCCTATTTTGGCATTTTGTATGCATAACCTGGCTCTAAGATCGAATCCTGTCCAGGAGTGGACTACTATAAGTCGGAAACTTGGTAAGAACGATGAATTCATCCATTTACAAGTAAGATTCCTTCGACATATTCTACGAAACCTTAAAAAAACCCTATTTCTGCATATTGTATGCGTACTAGGATCCGAGATCGAAACCAGGTCACAGTTGACTACTCTAATTCAAATCTGGTAAGAACGACCAATCAATTCATTTACTGCAAGATTTCTTCTAGATATTCTACGAAACCTTAAAAACCCTATTTCGCATATCAGATCACCGGATCCGAGATCGAAACCTGGCCGTGAGTTGACTACTCTAAGTCAGAAACTTGGTAAGAACGACGAATTCATCCATTTACAGGTAAATTCTATCGAGATACTCTACGAAACCTTAAATAAACCATATTTCTGCATATTGTATGCATACCGACTCTTAAATCGAAACTCGGCATGAGTTGACTACTCTAAGTCAAAAAACTTGGTTAAACGACAGCAATCCATCCATTTACGTAAGATTTCTTATAGATATTCTACGAAACCTTAAAAAAACCCTATTTAAGATATTGTATGCGTACCAAGATCCGAGATCGAAACACGGCGCCAGTTGACTACTCTAAGTCCTAAACTTGGTAAGAATGATCAATCCATCCATTAACAGTAAGATTCCTTCGAGATATTCTACGAAACCTTAAAAAACCCTATTTATGCATACCAGCCCGAGATCGAAACCCCCGTCCGCGAGTTGACTACTCTAAGTCGAAACTTGGTGTTAACGAAGAAACCATCCATTTACATGTAAGATTCTTTCGAGATATTCTACGAAACCTTAAACAAACCCTATTTCGCATATTGTATGCATACCGGGCTCTTAAATCGAAACCTGGTCGCGAGTTGACTACTCTAAGTCAAAAACTTGGTAAAAACGACGAATCCATCCATTTACCAGTAAGATTTCTTCAAGATATTCTACGAAACCTTAAACAAACCTTATTTATGCATATTATATGCATACCATGCTCGAGATCGAAACTGGCCGCGATTTGACTACTCTAAGTCGAAACTTGGTAAGAACGACGATTCCATCCATTTACGTGCAAGATTTCTTTCGAGATATTCACGAAACCTTAAAAAAAAACCATATTTCTGCATATTGTATGCATACCAGGATCCGAGATAGAAACCTGGTCGTGAGTTGACTACTCCCAGTCGAAACTTGGTAAGAACGACGAATTCATCCATTTACTTGTAAGATTCCTTCGATATATTCTACGAAACCTTAAAAAAACCCTATTTACGCATATTGTATGCGTACTAGATCCGAGATCGAAACACCGCATGAGTTGACTACTCTAATTCGAGAAATTTGGTAAGAATGACCAATCCATCCATTTACAGGTAAGATTTCTTCTATATATTCTACGAAACCCTAAACAAACTCTATTTCAGATAATTGTATGCATACCAGGCTCTTAAATCGAAACTTGGTCATAGGAGTTGACTACTCTTAGTCGAAAACTTGGTAAGAATCTGAAACCATCCATTTACAGGGTAAGATTCCTTCGAAATATTCTACGAAACCTTAAACAAACCTTATTTAAACATATTGTATGCATATCGGGCTCCAAGATCGAAACCCTGCCACGAGTTGACTACTCTAACTCAAAAACTTGGTAAAAATTACGAATCCATCCATTTCTGGTAAGATTCCTTGATATTCTACTAAACCTTTAAACAAACCTTATTTCTGCATATTTTATCTATACAATGCTCCGAGATCGAAACCCGGCTCGAGTTGACTACTCTAAGTCGAAACTTGGTAAGAACGACGAATCATCCATTTACAAGTAAGATTCCTTCGAGATATTCTCACGAAACCTTAAACAAACCTTATTTATGCATATTATATGCATACCATGCTCAAGATCGAATCCCGACCGCGAGTTGATTACTCAAAGTCGTAAACTTGGTAAGAACAGCGAATCCATCCATTTCTGGTGTAAGAAATATATCAAAAATTGATAAGAAATATATCGAATTGAACATCCCGAGTTCGAATATTACGAGTTAAAATAACCATATTACCCTTACTAGAAATAAAGGTAATAAATATTACATGAGATTGTGAAAATTACTAAACTATCCTTATCCAAATAAGTAAAGTAAATATTATGATAGTGAAAATGATCATATTACCCTTCATGGAAATTTGTGCTATAAATATTATGGAGATTGTGAAAGTGACCGACTACCCTTATCGAAAAAAAGTAAAGTAAATACTACTGCTTGTAAGAAAATGACCATATTACCCTTTTTGAAATTAATGCAATAAATATTATGAAGACTATGAAAATGACCACCACGCTTATCGGAAAATAAGTAAACTAAATATTATAAATTATTAAAATCACCATATTACCCTTACTAGAAATAAAGGTAATAAATATTATGGAGACTGAAAATTACTAGAGTACCCTTATCCGAAGTGAGTAAAGTAAATATTACAAATAGTGAAAAATGTATGTAATTATTTTGGGGAGAAGGCGTGTATGTGATTGTTTACGAGAGGAAGCTTCGTCTTCATTTGCGGCTTAGTCACTCCGAGCATTATTTTTGAGCATTACATTTTGTTTTACAACTCTTATGAAGGGTTGTCATAAAGTTAGTGTATTAAAGAACCACAAAATTGACAGATCATGTAATAGTGTAGGTATGGTTAGTGGTGTAGACTTCCATACAGGAGGTTGAGGATCAAATCCTCCCATCCTCATTTCTTCTAATGTTCTATATTTTTACTTCAACAACACTTATAAGTGTTGTTATACATTTTTATTAAAAAAAGAAAAAAAAAGCCAAAACTTGTAAACTGTTAAGGATAGTTGATGAGCTAGACGTCCATGCGATAGGTTCATGTTCGAATCTCCCCTATAACCTCATGTTTTCCAACAGATATATTTTTACTCAAAGAACACTTATAAGTGTTGTCGTAGGTTTTCTATTTAAAAAAAAAGAAAAAAACCGAAACTTGTGAACTGAAAGGGTGGTTGATGAGCTAGACTTCCATGCAGTAGGTTCATGTTCGAATCTCCCCTCTAACATTTTTTTTCATTATCATATTTTTGTGTTCTTCAACAACACTTGTCAGAATTGTGATAGGCTAAGTCACTACATATATGGAACAGAGTTGTTATAGCTAAATGTCGTCACAACTGTTTTGCTTAAGGAGTTGTCGTTTGTTTTCTTAGCGCAACCCCTTGTTTCCTAAGGTTGGCAGTGATGATATACGACAACTCTTCCTTTGAAACAGTTGTAAAACATAGGACTTTCTACGATGTTTAGAAAAGTGTTGTAAATCTCCGAGTTGTAGATGTATATTTTTCCCGCAGTGAACTAATGATCCATTTATCGCTCGTATGTCCGATATTATGTTTAGAAAGTACAATTTCTATTGGGGTGCTTATGAAAAGATGAATTTCCGCCTTGTTTTTTGCTCAACCTTGGATCCAAGAGAAAAGGAAAAGGGTTTAGAATTTGCTCTTGATTGTTTATATGAGCAAGATCTTGTTAGGGTTAATACGATTTATGAGACAAGTCAAGAGGGACTTTAAGATACTATTTCAAGAATACAAAGTCTTTTCATTCAATTAATGAGGAGGGGGTTAGTTCTTCTAAAAGAGTGTTTGCATTGACAACTCGGCTTAATGCTCTAAATGGTGGTCGACTTGCTACTCTTCGGTCAAGAAGGAAAAGGCACAAAGAACCAATCAACCTGAGGCAGGCAAATAACCGAGTTGGATATGTATTTAATGGAAGTGTTTGATGAGTCCGAATCGATGGAAATAATGAAAGGCCACCCTGGTTTTGATATTCGCTTGGTGGAAGGCTAACGATGTGGGGTACAAGATACTTTCTTGTATGGCAAAGGATATATTAGCCATGCCGTGTCTTCGGTAGCCCCTCGATCGGCTTTTAGCACCGGAAACGTGTGCTTAGTCCATGGAGAAGTTCTTTATCTCCAAGAACAGTTGAGGCTTTGTTGTGTTGTCAAAGCCGGTTGAGCAAACCCGTTGATCTTGATCTTTTAGCCGATTATGTACAGGATGATAACTCAAGGATGAGGAAGGTAATATAAACTTTTGTTTGTTTGATTACTATTTTAGTATTTCGTGTTTGTTCAGTAATACCTACTCCCTCTTCTTTTGAACAAGAACATTACCATTGGGTTATCGTATGCGTTGTTAGATTTCGACTCATGCATTTATGCATAAACCGAAATAGAAAATTGTTGTT
This sequence comes from Papaver armeniacum, assembly GCA_023531295.1. Classification (NCBI taxonomy): domain Eukaryota; kingdom Viridiplantae; phylum Streptophyta; class Magnoliopsida; order Ranunculales; family Papaveraceae; genus Papaver; species Papaver armeniacum. The sequence continues at coordinate 8,725 of JAJJWW010013823.1, read as the reverse complement.
GCGACCATCTTGGGACCCTTAGGTGTGGGTCAACCGTCGAGAGGTCTTGGACGCTGATGCTCGGAGATGGAGTTTGTTTTTTGTCGCAGACTGGGCAGCAAACTTATGAAAGTGGTCAATTGCCAAAACGAACCGCCGAAATGCCGTTTGCTTTGCTTTGCTTTCTTTTTTTCTACTTGAACTCTTAAACAAATTGATGTTGTTGAACTTAGAACTTATGAAAGTATATATGAATTTATTCAGGTCTTAAGACTCTCAAGTCTTAACAATTAAAGTTTTTAAACTTGAACTTTCAAGATTTTTTGTTTTTTTTTTTTTTTACATATGCAGTACAGTAGTATGCAAATATGTTGCAGGTAAAGAACCGGTCCCGTCCCGTCCCGTACCGAGTTAAACAGGTACAGGTACCGTCCCGTCCCGTAATGCACGGGTACAGGTACAGGTAAAAAGTACAGGTACCGGCCATAGGGAGGTACAGGTACTGAGCTAGGCAAAAACCCGTACCGTCCCGTACCTTGTGCATCCCTAGATATTACCAAGTTTTCGACTTGTAATTGTTTATGCGTATGCTGCTCTGTACTCATATAAGATGCGTTGCTGCTCTGTACTCATTATAATCAGACAAATATCGAAATAATCAGACAAATATAGAATCAATAAGGGTATCTTACTTGTCGGGATTACGTTTGAAAAAAAACTTCATTAAAATCCTAAATGTACGGATGTTGAACATATTCTTCTTATCAAGTTTCCGACTTATAGTAGTCCACTCATAGCCAGGGCTCGAACTCGAAGCCAGGTTATGCATACAATATGCCGGAATAGGGTTTGTTTAAGGTTTCGAGGAATATTCCTAAGGACTGTTACCTGTAAATGGATGAATTCATCATTCTTATCAAGTTTCCGACTTATACTAGTCCACTCCTGACCAGGTTTCGTTCTCGGGGTAAGGGTATGCATACAATATGCCATAATATGGTTTATTTAAGGTTTCAAAGAAAATATTCTAATAGAATATTACACCGTAAATGGATGGATTCATCGTTCTTACCAAGTTTCCGACTTATAGTAGTCCACTCCCAGCCAGGTTTCGTTCTCGGAGTAAGGGTATGCATACAATATGCCAGAATAGGGTTTATTTAAGGTTTGAAAGAAAATATTCCAATAGAATATTACCCTTTGAATGGATGGATTCATCGTTCTTACCAAGTTTTTGACTTATAGTAGTCCACTCCCATCCAGTTTTCGATCTCGAAGTTTGGGTATGCATACAATATGCAAGAATAGGGTTTGTTTAAGGTTTTAGAGAATCTTACCTATAAATGGATGGATTCACCGTTCTTACCGGGTTTTTGACTTATAGTAGTCCACTCACGACCAGGTTATGCGTATAATATGCCTAAATAAGGTTTGTTTAAGGTTTCGGGGAATAAACCGAAGGAATCTTACCTGTAAATGGATGGATTCATCGTTCTTACCAAGTTTCCGACTTATAGTAGTCCAGTCCCGGCTGGGTTTCGATCTCGAAGCCAGGTTATGCGTACAATATGCCGAATAGGGTTTGTTTAAGGTTTTGAAGAATATTCTAAAGGATTCTTGCACCGTAAATGGATGGATCGACTAAGGTAAATCTTATTCTACGACTATAGTAGATCTTCAAACATATCTATTGAGAAAAAGAAGGAACTAAAGAAATGGAATAAGAAATTAGTATTTTCAGCTGATGATTTTATTTTTCGGGGTATTTGAATGACAATTTATCTTTCTAATTATCTCGATGACTAAAAGCACTTTACCGGATTAATGTTATGGATTTATATCTCGAACGACAATTACATATTTTTTTTAATTTTTTTAATTTTAAAAATTACCACCCGAATTACACATGGGAAATATGAAATTTTGGGAAGCCTATCAAGTGAATTTATGAATCACATATACCGCACCACCAACAAACTCATGACCATCTCCTTATGTCAATCCAATAACGTACCGTGTGACCTCAAAAAAGTATGAGAAGAACTTAGGGAGTTTTATGCCGTGAATGAATTTGTGCACAAGACTTGTACACATAAACAAACTTACCTACATAAGCATATGCGTGTGGGAAAAAACATGTGCACAAGTTTTGTGTATGTTATTAATTCTAAATCTCAATGAAAATGAAACATCCAAACAGGGACGAAGTGACAATCTCTTCGCACACTAGTACTCTCTCTACCATCTTTCTAAAAATCTAAATTGCACATCACAAGTGAGATATTTTTTTCTAGCTAATTGATAAGTGCCCTAGGACCTAGCTAACTAGGTACTCAAGTTCATCATCAAGTTTGACCCAACACGTCAAATAGTATAGTCAAATCCGTATTTTCTTTTCACAAAATTAGTCCCACCGGCCCCACCAAAGCACTTGTTTATTCGAGTGTATAAGTGTTCGCCTCGCGATACTCCTTAATCTCGCCAAGTCTTCACACTTTCTTCATGTTCTTGTCATCGTCATCCAATGCGTCATTTATTTAACTTCCACGCGACACCTTGGCAGATCGTTATTATTATTCTCGCAAATATTGACGTCGCGACATTCCGATCCTACATCTTGCCTCTTCTCATGTCTTCTCTGCGAAGAAGAGAATGTCATGAGAATCCACGATTAAGATATCACAACCATTTGTTTTTCATCCGACGATTCCGTGACTTCGTGGATGATCTGTTTACACGTATCTAGAATTTTACTTTTTACCTAATGCACATTAAATGTTATCCCATTTACTCCTCTCTGTCTATTTAAAGAGAAGTTCCCTTGAAAAAAAATTCTTCCCTTCTTTTATTTCATCTTCCTTATTGTCCGCAACTATTCTGCCATTTTCTTCATTGTCTTCTTCATCGTCTTCCTGCTATAACTCTTCGCTTACTGTTTCTATGGCATCAAGGTCTGTTGATTTTACTAATTTTGATTATTTCATGATTGATCTTTCTCTTATTGTAGTCTTTTATTTAGATGTTGCTCTTCTTTTGATGTTTCTCCTGCCATTTTTATTTCAGCAAGGACAAGTCCATCACCAGATTCACCGTTATGAACCATAACACTTCTTCAGGTTCAAAATCGAAATCCTTTGCTTCTAAAAGGCAGCATGCGAGTGGCAAGGTATTTAAGAAACACTTACTCTTTTAATAACAATATTGTTGCCTCTGTTTCTTATTTAACTTGTAATTCGCAGGGATCACAAAAATGATGGTAGATCTCCCAAGAGATCTCGCCATTCCAAACCCGTTCTCCTCCCCGTCTCCTTTCCCACCGGGTTCAAACTTATCACTTCTCCCGTAGTACCTTCACAAGACAATCCTTCCCTTCGATGGTTGTCTCGCAGGATAAGCCAACTCCTTCTTCTCAAGATAATCCTCCTCTGCGATATCCTCGCAGACAAATCAACTTTGAGTTTTTTAACAACGAACTTCTTCAAAATGTTCCTCTCTCAACTTTTTACTCTTAATACTTCTTCCTCGCCGCCACCTCGTTAATCAAGTTCCTCCAACTGGCATTATTATGACCAAAAATGATTCAACTCTTCCCTCCTCCTCTTCTGAGTCTATCCCTCTTACCAAAGAAAATTTTGAAGGGATAGATGTAGCTTTTCAAGGTTTTATCGACACCACGAATAATGTCAAGAAAACTTCCACCGATCCTATCAAGTCCAAGTGTTTTTGAATCCTTGAATAAATATTTTGTCTCGACACACTCGTCAGCGAACATCTCAAACAAGAAGTCAAGATATTAAAGAATAACCTTCTCAAAGATTACACTTTGGACGCGATAATCTTCGCAAGAAGAATGAAGACTTAAAGGTACATTTCGCCTCCTCATTTTTTTTTTTTTGAAGACTCAAGTCCTTGTTCACTCTTCAAGCTTTAAACCGAAACGAAAAATGGAGATCTATCAATTAGAGTCTACCGTTGAAGAAGTTCGAGTTGATAAAGATTCTTGGATGGAGCAAGATAACCAATTAGATAATCTTCATACATATGTCGCTGACCAAATAGATAATCTTTCTAAACAAAATGCCGATTTAGCTCAAAAACAAGACTCATTAAGTAATGACTTATCTCGCCTCTCTTATTCTTTAACTAAAGCTAATTTGGAGTTGGAAACTTTATCGATGAGAATGGAACTCTTTCCCCAAGAAAAGCGAACTCGTTAAACAAGGTGGCGATTTACTCGCAACAAAGATGTCGCATGTCAAAAATTATGTAAAGATCAAGAACAATCTCTTTACTCACCGAGAAATAATCTTGAAGAAGTTCTCGTAGAAGGATAAACTCATTCAAGGTAGAATAACCTTAAGTGTAAAAGCAAACCAATTCAAGGATCAATGTTCCCAATTGGAAAAATCCAATTCTTCCTCGCAAAGAAAATGCCACCCTCCTTTCTAACGAAAAAAAATTGCAGCTCGTCTGAAAGGATTAGTTGGAGATAATTTTGATATTGTCATGGATCAACTGGAGAATAGTTATTCAGCGTTAACTCAGCATCTTATCTCGCAAAAGGAAGGTAATCATAAGAGTTGACTGCCTCATCTATTTTTCTTTTATCGAAACTTCATACTTTTTGTTTGTTATTTTTCTTATTTTGATTCTTTGTTTCGCAGAAGCTGAGAAGAATCACCACTCCTCCTTCATCGCTTTGAAATCCGACCACTTGAAAATTCGCGAGGAGAATAAAAAATCTTGTTACTTCCCTTATGCATTCTCGCGACAGATGTGAAAGAAGGTTCAATTATATGTGCGACTTCAAAGATATAGAGAGCAGGAATCGTGACTCTCCTTCGCCAACTTCATCTCAAGGTCAAGTTCTTGTGAATGGGTATTGCTATCTAAATCTCTTGATCCCGTAATTGTTGCACCTTTGGAAGTAAGTGATGATGAAGTTCCCAATTCTCCCGATAGCGATTATGATTATCAAAGTCGCGAAGAAGTCGCGAATGATGAAATTTTCAATAAGGGTCCAAATGAAGGAATTTCGATGAAAAATCGTCCAACCGGCGAAACAGAGTCGACAAAATTGTTGAAGAACCAAAGAATATATCCTGCTGTTGTCGAGAGAGTTGATGTGGAGAATTGAATCATTTACGTAATTTTGTACTTTTGTTGAAATTTCTTTACTTGGATGACTTTTTTGCATAAGATGCTTTTAAATTTCTGTTGAAGTACTTCTTTTGATTTGGAGGATTAATTCCCTGATGATTAACCCTTATTATTTTCTCTTTATATCTTGCCTCGCAATTATAGTCTCGCAATCATGTTTCCTTATCTTTAATTATGTTGAAAGCACTACACCAAATTGCGGATTTGCAACGAATCCGAGCCACATTAAAGCGGGTTGTAACGGCTCTTGCTTGCAAAAGTGGGTGTTACATTTTTTTGCAACGGAATGGGTCAGTTATTTTAATTTTGTTAGATCCTCGTAGCAATGGTAGTTACTATTGTGCCATGTTGTAACGCACTCGGGCCGTTACGATTTTTTTGTAACAACGCGTCTCATGTACCAGGGCAGAGTTAACTTTTTTGTAACGAAAAAAAATCGCTACCAACATTGACCTAGTCAAAATTGGTCAATATCGACCAATTTTGACCAAAATCAATATTAATGGCGAGTTATTTTCCATTTTGAAACAAGCCAAACTTCATACACCTTTGCATTCATCATACACACTCAGCAATAGTTTCATAATTCATTCAATTCATAACATTCATCCAATTCATATCAGAAAAAGGAAATAGATTTTTCTAAGTACAATTATTTTTTTTTTGCTAAGTATCAAGTTCTTAAGTTCAGTTCATAAGAAACTTTGGAAACTTCCTAAGTTCACAAATTCTTCTAACATAAACCACTATAAGCAGATGTTATTTACAAACTTACAAAGATAACATGATCTTATCTTTCTTTCCAGTATTATGGAGACGTATTAGCAATGTAACCTACATTCTTTCTTCCAACTGCAAAATCAAAACAGACCTACAGTCAGAAAACCAAGCAATGGAGATTGGATATGTTTTGAAAATAGTAACAAAAATATACAGAAATAGTAACAAAGTTACTATAAGATTTAGAGATTTTAGCTTACTTTCTTCTTGAACAATGTAAGGTATTTTTCGTTGTCAACAAGAACATGGACAATCAATCTCATAAGTGCGGAAGATATGGAAGGTATTACATTTTTCGTAAAACAAGTGGTAACAAAACATACCACATACTCCAATCCATGTTTTCCGCAAAGAATTTTGGTGCCTTCTTCACTTTCGAGCTAAGTGCGAGGCCGCCAACATTGGCATATGGGTCCCCGATTGATGCCCACCATCAAGGATTTTCCCACCGCAAATGTGAAACTAAACTATCAACAATCTCAGCGTACATATATAATGACAAAGTAGTTAAGAAAATGTCCCTAATTATCGCTTGTAGTCTAGGTTCCAAGATTAGGAACCGAACTTGGTACTTGGTTGATTCCCTTTACCCGGAAACCCTCTTAACGATGCTAGCTTTAGGCCCCGATACATCAAATATCTCTCACAACCCTCAGACACCTCCTGTCCACTAAAAGGTCAACTTACATTACATCAACAAAAAGCTATTCCAACTAAGTGCTATACCGTATACCGGATATAAAGAATCGTAAACACGGATATTAAGTGAACCTGGTAGCACCAAAATAAACTACCACTAACCCTCGAACATTTCGACTTCTTATTCAAGGTTCAAAATTAGTAAGAATCATTTGTATACCTCTTTCAATGTACCTACAATAAGGCAGGTCCTCGATAATAGCAATTAAAGAACTCCTTATGAAATCTCGATTGGATCTTCCACCTCCGTAAATAGCATAAAAAATACATGAGCAAACATAAATACTCACGCCTTTTATGTTTAAAGATACATAAGCAAGGATATTAAGAGAACATGCAAATCATTTTCAACAAGGATATAAAGAGTGCTAGAATTCTTAAACAAATTAAGATACCTATAATCTAAAGGGTCATGGACACCCTTACGTACAAGCCGATTTAGGATAATATAGTAACTACTTAGACTCATAATGATTCATAGCAAATCGAATCCCTACAAACATAAATAAACATATTTCATTAGCTTCTTACTAACTCCCCTCTTCTTCGCAACAACAACAACAAGAACTTTGATAAATAACCAATGAAAACACACAAACAAAAGATATCATGGATACGCCAAAATATTTACCAACATCATAGTTGGTGAGACCAACATCAAGAGCATATCGGGGCAACTCATGTGCATATAAGCAGCACACATTACCAAATCACCGGTAATGGTAGCGAGAAATTAGCCGAGCAAAAATGTCTTTGTTGGAAACGAACAACAAAACAAGACTTAGGGGCGTTGTACTTGTTCTTGTCTGGGTAAATAAGACGGATTCCCGGTCCCAGAATCGTGCTTTCCTCTGCATTTGTTACTGATGATACAATACAATCACATTATATCTAACCAAAGATATAAGACATTATATTAGAAAATCAAATGAGCATATACCTCTCCTTCGCTGAATTTAACTTGAAAACTCTTGCTAAGCCACAGATTTCTCGTGCTTTGGTGAATGAAGTTCTGTGACATAACCAAATTAAAGACTAAATTTCATGAACATAAAATTTTTTCTTCCCAACATCTTAAACAATTACATTTTTAAAAAAGCACAGCTGAAACTTATACAACTCTTTTCAATTCAAAACAAACCTATGGAATAATCTTAGAAACTCATCATAAACAGAGATAAAAATCTTCAATTAAAGCATTTCAACAATCAAAACAAATATTAGAATATCCATTAAGTCATACAAAAGCCAGGATTTACATAAAATTAGGCTGAACAAAACAACCCAATAATCAAACCCTAATATACATATCAATAAGCAAACATCGTTGAACCAAAGATCACCGCATTACAAAATCAAATCCTAAAAAAATCAACACATAAAACTCTCAAAACACTTTCATCCAAAATCAATAGATGAAATCGATCCTCCCAAAATCAATAGATAAAATCGAGATAAATAGAAATCAAACCTTTGCATAGTAAGAGATAATTCAAGCAAAACTAAACCCAATAAAACCAAGATTTTATCTCTAACAAAACCCTAGATCTATGTTTTTCCAGTGGATTTCTAAATCTTTCGAACAATCTCTCAACCCTTTACATACTTCGATGCGGATAATCGATTGCTCAAGAAAAATCGTATTTGCTAAAGAACTTTCTCTCCATCCTTTGCCGCCGCTCTAGGTTTTGGGAGAAGGAATGAAGTTTGGGAGGAGAGGAGAAATGAACAAGAAAAAGAAAAGGAATGGTCGATAAGGAAGAGGAAAGACCTAAGTAGGGGGAGGAAAAATCCTCTAGTTCAACCGAAATTGGGTGGAAAATATGGCACACGTGTAAATGGCACACGCGAGAACATGCCCGTTACGACCCAAGTGTGACCAAGCGTGTGAGTGGCACGCTATAAAAAATTTCGTGAACCGCTTAGCCACAATTATTAATTTTTTAAAATTTAGAAACGGCTTCAGCAATGTTACGAATTTTTTGTAACGGCCATTTGTAACGGAAATTTGTAACGGCCCATAAGCCGTTGTACGAATTTCGTTACTTAATCCGGAATTTGGTGTAGTGAAGGTATCGTTGCGATAAAGATCGCAAGACTTCTTCAT